>JAXQQM020065589.1:0-61341 GCA_034641835.2 Pinus albicaulis | reverse complement strand
CATATTCCACGTCATGTCTACATGGTTCGTTGCTCACCATGAAGGAAGAAACGAATTCTGTGTATGGTTTTGATACGTGGGAACATATTTAAGAAAGCAGACTTCTAGTAGGACTGTCTCAGTCCAGATGTCCATTTCCTTTTCACGCAGCCTTCAATAAGAGTTTTAATTCGAATAGGAATGGGAAAGACAGTAATCCCTGCATTGTCTCAAGTTCTGTTATGTAATTTCATTATAAATATGACCTTGGAGACCAAGCAATGCTGGTTAGATCTTAGTTAGATTTTGGCTTTTGCTGCCAACCGTGAATACTCTGTTTTAAGTATTTTTCTCCTTTAATGAAAAATACATCGTTCTAGTGCAAGAGCTGAGTCAACGTTAATTGCATTTGCAAGCTAATTTGGCAGTAGAGGGCCCCTACTGCCCGAGAGGCTCCGTTCAGATGATTTAGATAAGTAGCCTTAGCTTGATTTAGTTTTCAATTTCCAATTTCAATAGTTTTATTAATTTCATGTTTTCATGTTCATTTACGTTACATATTACAGTCAGTCCTATTCTAATGAATTCTTCCAAAATACCTCTAATGCTGAATGGGAATTAACTGTGATATTTTAGGAGTTTAATTGTGTTTTTCATTTTGAGCTGTGTGTTTTATGTCAATTTGCATCAGATAGTACAGCCAGACTTGTTTTCGTAATATGCAATAGATTAGTTTCACTGTGGTTTAATACTCCGGAGATCAAAAAGCGCTTTAGTTCATTGTACTTCAAAGTTAGGCTTATGGCATTTAGTTTAATTCTGTTCACCATCTTTCCAATTTGAATAATTGCATTTTAGCCCAGTTATGGTCACTGTGTTTTCAGTTTGATTAATTGAACTTTAGCTTAACTCTGTCATTTGTATTTCAAAATAGATTAATTGCATTCTCGTTCATGTTTTTCTTAATGTATAGCCAAGTTTCACTAATTAGTTGAATGATAGTTCTGTTCTACTAGACTAAGGCTTCCATTATTTACAAAAACCACTCCTGTTATTAAACTCTTCCAACATATCACTATGCAGACAGGAATTGGTAATATCATTTCATGGCTTTGATTATTCTGCAGATTCTTCTAATTGTGCAACTAGCCTTTTCCTTAAAATTATCTCAAAAGACTTTAACTTTCGAATAAGGCTTAGTAATGACAATTTAGGTTGCAGAATAGATTAGTTTCAGGATCCTTGGTTAATTTAGAGCAGAATTATTCACTGTGTTGCAGAACTAACTTTTCCAAATATGTCCAAACAAATATCTAGTCATGGATAAGATATGTTTTGTGATATGGTAAATTGTTGTTTAGGAAAACCTCACTGCACTAAATTTATCCTTTTCTTGAAGTATTCCAACATGTCTCTAACAAATGAATTGGACTAAATTTGTGTTGTGAGTTACTGCCTAGTTTTGCATACCACACATGATTTAGAATTGTTTCTAGTGTGACCAACAACTGTTTTTCATCAACATTTAGTTCCTTCCCTTTTCAAACATAAAACCATAAAACCAAAAACATCATAAAACACTAAACACAATGTAGTGGGAAATAGATACCTAGGCACATATAGTGCACCACACTTCAGCAGTTTACTGACCCTGGTTGACAATTAAATGAGCTCAATTTAGGAGACTAGGTTGAGACCAAACACCCAGCACCAAGGAGGTAAACGCAGAGGCCTTCAAAAGTTGGTATGGCCTAATGGTGGATGTGGTGATGAGCCAAGAAAGGGTCCCCAAAAACTTTCTGAACGGATACAGCGAACAAGTCTGGTTTGGGGTCACACATAAGCACATGTTCCTCAGACCCACTTGTGTGCCGGAGGCAAAATTCCAGATGAGGCCATTGAAATTCCAAATCGATGAAGCAGCTTTCCATACCGAAGTTTTTTCATGGCCAGGGGTCGCAATGGAAGTCAGAAACGGGGTGTACACTTACCTCTTCGACGAGATGCTACCACACCAGTTTCCAGGAGAAACGACAATGGAGGCAACAAACAGGGTTTCAAACCTGCAGCTCCTCCCGATTATTCAGCAGCTGAATACAAAGGTACGAAGCTTTAACAAATTTTTTCAGGTGATATCAAGTAGTGCCACTCCATTCCCAGTTTTTTTAGAATTCCAAGTCTCTCAGTCAACCCCGCTTCCAAACACGACCTCCATCCCCGCCCCCATTCCAAATGTATTGTTTAGTTCACCAAGTCCAGCAACCAAACTGCTGGCAGGAAAGAGTAGGTCCGTGAAACCCATAGCGGCACCTAAGGCCAAGAGGGCGAAAGTTCTAGAATCAAGTCCGTTGGTCGACCTCACAGGGGAGGATCCACCCCGGCAACTTAGCACAAGGGTATTAATCCAGGAAGAGCCAATAGCTGAGACAAGGGAGGCAAGCGGATTGCCACCCCAAAATCCTATTAACCCCTTCAATGTCCTAAACATCCAAATATCACCACCTCGTACCGACCCACTACCACCTGCCACTTCATTCACACCATCCACCTCATCCACCACCGTATCCGATCTAGTTATCTGGAAACTACTCAATTGGGACCACGAGACAGAGGTTGACTTGAGTATAGAAGTGGTACCTCCAGCCAACCCCGCTGTGGACCCCCAGACTACCTTTACTAATCTAATCACTCAGATGGAACAAATAGTTGAAGACACAGCTGGGCCACTCCCTAAGCTTACTCTAGTCCAACAGCCCAACCAAGCAGAGCAAGGGGAGTGACCGGACCTGAACATGGCAGACTCTGCACCCCAGAAAACGTCGCCGCAGTCACCTCAAGGCCAATCAACAAGATTAGTTTCCAATGGGCAACCACTTCAAGAGCAGCGGCCAGGTCAAGGTACTTTAGGGGTGAAGAGCATGTAGACATGGGGGACAGCTTAGCTGTACCACTTTATCCAGAGGGTAGCACAGTAGGCAGAAAGGCTCCACTCCAAGCTACAAAAAAAATGTGAGCAACAGCAGCTGCAAATAATTACGCTTACTGAACAGTGCAAGCAGCTTACAATGGAAAACGGGTAGCTACAGAACCAGCTGGACACAGTGGCCAGGGTTTTCAAGGAAGTGTGGCCTACACTGATAGCCCACTACAGTCAGATACCAGCTGATGTGCAAGAAACGGCAGTAGTAGAGCGGGCAATCCACCTCAGGGTGGCATACTCCAACCTCCACTAGGAGAATACAGAGCTCAAGGCGGCATTGGTAGCACGACCATCGCTGCCCGACCCAGCAGCAGTTTACACAACACAAATCTCAGAGAAATAGGGCCAGGTAACCAAGATGCAGGAAGTCCTCAGTACTGCAGCCAGAGATGCCTACGACCTCCTGAAAGTTCTGCAGGAATGCTCAACAGCCCTCACAATGAAGACATAGCCGATTTCGGCCCAGCTGCAACAAATCTCTAAGGAAATACAAGAAGCCATGGACCCCTCTAAGCTAGACCAACTATATGCCCAGGCGGATGTGCTAGAGGTACAGATTCAACAAGTAGAGGAGACGTCGACGGTAGCCAAGCAGGAAATTTGGGAGCTTCACTAGCCCATACAAATCAGCGCCCGAATGATGCAGCAATTGGCCTCTGAGGCTTGGAACCAAGTCAACACAGTATTTGGCGTTGTACCGGCAATCGTCGGGGAGGAAGTTGTCACTAAGATCACAGCGGAGACAAACACGTGCTGCAAGGATGGCAGCAGGCCATGGAAACTTTCCAAGAGCTTAAAGTTTCATCTATGAAAAAGGTCCCAGAGTTGGGGCCCTTGTTTGGACAGCAAGGACAAGGCGTGAAGCCAGAACAGGGCACAGGCTCAGGCAGTCCCATGGAGGTGGAGACGGTTCAGGACAATTGACTCTGGATGAGTCAAAAGGATGTGGTCGGGGCCTGTTGGGGCACTTGTTTTGAAGATCAACAGATTTTTAATGATGGCGAGCATGTGTCGGAATGCAACCTCGATAGTTAGGTAGGTGTCAAGATTGTGGAAAGGCAGAGGATAGTTGTCGCGGCGGTCGCGGGATCAAGCATAGACAGCAGAAGGGGGCAAAAGGAAACAGGCAGTGAACTCCTGGTGAACGAAAAGAAATGAAACACAGCCGAGAAATAAACAGGGAAGAACTGTCAGTTGCGCAAGCGGGAGAATAAATAAGCAACCAGCCAATGAAGAAGGAGGTTGGTGTTGAGCTCCAATATTGTTCTTTCTTCCATCACACTTCACTCCATTTTCTTTTGTCCATTGTTATCCCAGGCTCAAATGATCAATGAAATTAGTTAAAATTGCTTTAAGAATCAATATCATGGCTAACTTATTATGTTTTTGTGATTTTGTCATTGTAATACGTTTTGAACTGAAACTAGCTATAGAATGCAGACATTCCGTAGCTAGTTGCCAATTTTGTAGCTGTCTTCACGTTTAAGCATGTTCCAGGTGTCCTCTCAGGAAAAGCCACACATGGGTGTATTCCACATCATGTCCTCAACATTTGTTGCTCACCATGAAGATTGAACGGAATTCTGGACGTGGTTTTGTACGTGGGAACTCACACAAGGAGACAAACTCCTAATAGGACAAGGACAGTCCAGATGTCCTTTGTCATTTTACGCTGCCACCTTTAGAGTTCTAGTCCGATTTTGATATGAAAAGACAGTGATCCCTATATTATCTCAAGTTCTGTTATGTAAATTTGCTATAAATGTAGCTCGAGAAACCGAGAGACGGGTTAGATTTTGATTAGATTTTGTGGTTGACTGCTAGATTTCTGAAGTCCGAGAATACTCTATTTTAATTTATTTTTCTTTAATGAAAGAGACAGCATTTCCTTGAATGCATTGAGTCAATCTTGAGATAGATTTCGTGCTACTTTGGTGGTGGAGGGCCCCTGCCTCCTGAGCAGCTCTGTTTTTACAATTTAGATAAGTATCTTACTTTCGTTTTCAAGTTTTTGAAGTTTATGTTCATAGTTAATTTCGTTAATCATTACAGCTACACTTGTTCTAATAAACTCTTCCAAAATATCATTACAATGAATAAGGAATGGTTTTAGTGTTGTAGATTTTAGTTGCAATTTCTTTCGTTAATTATCACAGTTAAACTTACTCTAATAAGCTCTTCCAAAATATCATCATGATGAATAAGGTATAACTGTGGTACTATAGATTTTAGTTTCTTATTACACTAAGTGGCATAGCTAGTCTTACTCTTATATGCTCTTCCAAAACATCATAACAACGAGTAGGAAATAGCTGTGATATCTTAGACTCTAATTGTATTTGCTTTCAGTTTTATGCTTGCATTCCATTGCATTGAATTGTACAGCCAGGATTGTTCTACAAGCTCTTCCAAAATACCATTCATGATGAACAAGATAGGCTGTAGAATCCCATAGATTAGTTGCATGATCATTAGTTAAGAGCACTCCGGAGGCAAATTGCATTCAGTTCAGTTATGTTATCTCATTTCAAGTTTGATAATGGCTTTTTAGTTTAACATTGTTCACTGTAGACTAGTAGCACTTTAGTTTAGTTTTAGCTTAGTTCACTGTATTAACAATTCAAGATTAGTTTCCATCTATTGCATTTTGAATCATATTAGTTGTTAAATTTAATACTACGGGCTTAATTATTTACAAAACTTCTTTTGTTCCAAACTCATACTATTACATAATTATCTGAACAGAAGGTAGCATCAATCTCAGGCCTGGGGTATTCTACAACCTTTTTACCATTTCAAAAACAAGCCTTTTCTCAAAGACTACTCTAAAAGGAAATCTATAACTTTTGAGTGAGGCCTAGTGGTGTTAAAACTGAGTTGCAAAACAGAATTAGAAGCTAGTTTAGAGTAAAAAACCTTACTTGTTACAAATTTTCTTTTCCAAACATGTTCCAATAAACCTTTATTCATGGATGAGATGTTGTACATTGTAAGTTGTTTTTTTCATTGATTGATTTAGGATAACTTCATTTACACTTAGCTTGTCCATTTCTCAAGTTCATTTCAAGTTCATGTTGTGATTTGTTTCTTTGCAATAGAGTCATTATCAAGCTTTGTATTTGTTGTTTACCATCCATAGTTTAGGTTTCACTCTGTTTTGACCAATAGTTTCTTTTCATAAGCTCTTAGTCCTTTCCCTTTTCAACATAAAATCATAAAACCAAAAACATTATAAAACACTAAAACTCAACGTAGTAAGGGACAATTGCCTAGGCACATATAGTGCACTTCACTTCAACAGTTTACCAACCCTGGTTGACAATTAATGAACTCAATTTAGGAGACTAGGTTGAGCACAAACATTTTTGCGCCGTTGCCGGGGAATTGAAAACTAGGTAACCTTTGTTTCTTATCTCCCAAAAACAACATGACATGCGTAGAGAAAGAGACTCAAGGGGTAGATTCATAAGAGGCAAAAGCTCAATTCCTAAAACACCATCTGTATCACCAAGGTCAAGAACCAGCACATCTCCAACTCAAACCCACATTCCTAGACTTCCAGAAGACCTAAGAACAGACCTTCCATCAGAAACACCTTCTACTTCATCTACTGAACCTCTCTTAGAAGAAGATTCAAGAATCCCTGCTAAAAACACAAACACTCCCATTTCCATTTGAGAATCAACTATGGCAGAAGAAGGAGGAGGAGTCCTTAATGATGAACCTACACTATTTGGGGGAGGTAGAGGTAGAGGTAGAGGTGCAGAAGGAGAAAGAGGAAGAGGAGAAGGAGGTAGAGGTGCAGAAGGAGGCAGAGGTAGAGGTAGAGGAGGAATAGGAAGCTCTTTTGGATTTCCTATAGTGGATGAAGATACCAATACAACTATGAAAAACATTTCACCCTCTGTCCTTCCAAACTTTTATGGGCTTAAAACAGAAGATCCTGAAACCTTCCTATTTGAATTTGAAGTCCTATGTAGAACTTATGACTACTTACAAGATGCTCAAAAATTGAAATTATTCCCTTCAACCTTGAAAGGAGCAGCATTGAAGTGGTTTATGAGTTTGATCAATAGTTCTATTAGGACATGGGAAGACATGAAACAAGCATTTCTAGAGAGGTATTTGGATTACTGTATGCCAGTCAATCATAAGGAGGAAGTGTTTAAGATGTTACAAAAAGAAGATGAAAATTTGGAAGACTTGTTGGAGAGATTTCATTACAACATCAAAAGAGAAAAAATGGAAAATCTAGATCAAGACACTTTGAAATCTCTCTTGTTGAAAACAATTAGAGATGAATGGTTGGATATCCTTAACATGATGGGAAAAGGGGATATATCTCAGCTTACATTACCTGAGATAGTTGAATTGTGTATCAATCTTTCAAGAGGAAAATCAAAAACTATAAAAGGACCAAGAGACCCTGCTCTTGCAAGGGCAAGTAAGTCTGCTTCTGGGACAGTAAGTAGGGCAGAAATAGGAAATATGCTTGATGAATTCAAATATGATATTTTAGGGAGTCTTAGTGAACAAATAGACACCCTCAAACTACAAAACAAGCAAAAAGCTGAATCTGATGCCTTAGCAATCTTTTGTCCTAGATGCAGAAAGAAGCATGCCTTGAGACAATGTCCTTTGGATACAAAAGTTGTAGAGACTTATGTAATTTGTTCAGGAAAACATGAGACCAAGAGTTTTCCTTCACTCCCTGGTCTTAAAGTTGTCTTTCAAGAAGAAACTCCTACAAATTCCACAGAATCTCTCAATTTTGTTTCTAGAAGGCCTTGGCAAGGACCTCAAACATAAGAATTCCATGATCAAATGTACAATCAACCCCCACCAAATTGGAATTCTTGGCAGCAACCTTGGCCCCAATTTCAAAATCAATCACAAACTTGGGCACAAGGAGCACAAAATCCTTATGTAAGATTTCCTCAGTTCTATCCATACCAACCACCCTATCCACCATATTCACATTTCTCTCCTCAACAAACTTCTCAAAAAAATCCTCAACAGAATTATCAGAATCCACAACATCAAAATCAGCCACTTCCATTACCATTTCCTCAGAAAACAAATCAGTTGCATGCCCAACCCATGCCAAACCCCAACAATAAAAATCCTCAGAACACATACATGATAGAAGGCCAACAGTTTCCAACTTATTTGATTACTCCTCTAGACCTTAGTGATGTCCAACTTAGGTCTGGAAGAATAGTTGAAAAGAGGAAACCTTATGTGATCATACAAGAACAAGATAACTCTAAGGAAGATTCTCTACATGTCAATAAAAGTCTTGAAGAAAACACATCTTTTCAGGACCCAAACATGGAAAAATTAAAACAAAAAGAACCAATAATTTCAACTCCTGTATTAGAGAAACCATCCACATCCACATCTATACCTCCCTTTCCAGAAAGATTACAAATTGATAGGGGTGTAGAAAAACAAATTATGGTGCCTAATTATGATTTCCTAGATGAGATGAGAAATATTTTCATTAAGATTCCATTACTACAAGCTATCAAGGAAATCCCAATCTTAGCAAAGACAATAAAGGAGTTGAGCATGAAGAAAAAAAGAAAAAGAATAATAGAGACAAAGAAAATTCAACTGGCAGGAAAGATAGCAGATATTATGATGGGTAAGATTGCTATTCCAAAGTATCTAGACCCAGGAAATCCAGTTGTTAAAATTCACATCAATGGAATTGAGATCCAAAACACACTCATTGATTTAGGAGCAGCAATCAATATTTCCTAGTGATGAACAAATCTGTGATTCATGAAACTGCAATGTTCTCTTTACACCCACATTAAACCTGGTCAAGAGACAGGATACAGCCAGTCAAACCACGATGGGGTAATAGAAGACATTCCAGTGTCCCTAGATTCTTGGGAGTACCCTGTGGATTTCATGATCCTAACTCCTAAGAATAATCTAGGAGGACACCCTATTATATTAGGAAGACCTTGGTTAGTTACAGCTGATGCTTTCAGAGGGTGTAGATCGGTCAATCTTTGTGTCTACGTGGTCATTTCAACCATTACTTTTTTTTTTTTTTTATCTCTATGAGAGCCTTCTGATTTAGATGACACTCAATGGATAGAGGATGAAGAAGATTTACAACCTCTCTTCACAATTTCAGAAATTAGTGAAGATAATCAAAGTCTGAATACTCTAGAAAACTTTGAATCCTCTCCAGAACACAAACATGAATCATTTCAAGAGGGATCCAATATTGAGTTTTTGTCATCAAGGCAGATGTCTCTTCATTCTATGGATAAATTTGGCAACTCTACAAGTGAGATATTTCCAGGCAAAACTTTGAACATAAACAAGAACCTAGAAAAATCTCAACAAGAAGAGTTAGTCAAGGTATTACAGAGACATTCTTCTGCATATGCATGGGAGTACACTGACATGAAAGGGATAAGCCCCAAGACTTGCACTCATCACATCTATATAGAGGAAAATTGTAAACCAATCGGACAACCTCAAAGACGGATGAATCCAAATCTTAGGGAGATTGTTAAAGAAGAATTGAAAAAATTGTTAAATGTCAACTTCATCTATCCCATTTCAGATAGTCAGTGGGTTTCTCCTTTGGTAATTGTGCCAAAGAAAAATGGTAAATGGAGGGTATGTGTTGACTACCGGGAACTAAATAAAGCTACTCTTAAGGACCATTTTCCCTTACCTTTCATAGATCAAGTGTTAGATACATTAGCTGGCAAAAAGTACTTCTCATTCCTAGATGGGTTTAGTGGTTACAACCAAATCCAAGTAGCACTTGAAGATCAAGACAAAACCACATTTACCTGTCCTTGGGGTACCTATGCTTACCGAGTGTTGCCATTTGGATTATGCAATGCACCTGCAACATTTCAAAGGGCAGTACTAGGAATTTTTTCAGATCTAATACATGATTGTGTAGAGGTATATATGGATGATTTCACAGTTTATGGAAACACATTTGAAGAAGCCTTAGAAAACTTGGAAAAAGTTTTAAAGAGATGTCAAGAAGCTAATCTTTCACTTAGTCATGAGAAATGTTTCATGATGTTTACTGAAGGTATTGTTTTGGGGCATCACATTTCAAGGGATGGGATTAGAGTTGATGAGTCAAAAGTTGAAGTCATCTCTAACTTATCTATTCCAAGTTGTCAAAAAGATGTTAGGATTTTTCTAGGATTTACAGGATATTATCAGAGGTTTATAGAAAACTTCACCAAGATAGCATCTCCACTCTTCAAATTACTTACCAAAGATTGTGAATTCAAGTGGAATTCTGATTGCCAGTTAGCCTTTGAAACCCTGAAAACAAAAATTTCTGAAGCACCTATTTTAAGGGGACCTAACTGGAAGTTACCTTTTCATATCTCAACAGATGCCTCTGATACAGCTCTAGGAGCAGTATTGGGACAAAAAGAACTGATTCCTTATGCCATCTACTATACCAGTAAAAATTTGACTCCTACAGAGTTAAACTATACTGTAACTGAAAAAGAGTTTTTAGCTATTGTTCATGCCATAAACAAATTCAGACACTATATAACAAGCTATGAAACTTTTGTTCACACAGATCACTCTGCAATTAGATATCTAATGAAAAAATCAATTACTAATGGCAGAGTCATAAGATGGTTATTGCTTTTACAAGAATTCAACATTACTATTCTAGATAGGCCTGGAAAACAAAACACAGTAGCTGATTTCCTATCTAGACTCCAAAAAATTAAAGATGACACTCTAGTTGAAGATCAATTTCCTGATGAATATCTTTTTGCAATTTCTACTCAAACTCCTTGGTTTGCTGACATTGCTAATTATTTAGTTTCAAGAAAATTTCCTTCAATAATGAATGCAAGAGACAAGAGAAAAATCATTTATGACGGTGAAAAATATTCATGGGTTGCTAATGAGTTGTACAAGACAGGTCCAGATCTTATTATTAGGAGGTGTGTTCGGGAAGATGAGATGCCTGAGATTCTCAAAGCATGTCATGATGAACCTTGTGGCGGACACTTTGCTGATAAGAGGACAGCTTATAAGGTCCTTCATTTAGGATATTATTGGCCATCTCTTTTCAAAGATGCTAAAGAGTATGTCAAAAGGTGTGACAGTTGCCAAAGGGTAGGGAAACCTTCTCCTTCAAGTGAGATGCCATTACAGCCTCAGGTACATATTGAACCTTTTGAAAAATGGGCTTTGGATTTTGTAGGACCTATTAGTCCTCCATCAAGACAAAAGAAATATATATTAGTTTGCACTGATTATGTTACAAAATGGGTAGAGGCCAAGCCATTACTTTTTGCTAATGAAGCATCTGTAGTTACTTTTCTTTTTGAGGATATTTTTACTCGTTTTGGTGTCCCAAGGGAAATTGTTACAGATCAAGGAGCTCAATTTACATCAAGGCTAGTGGAACAAATGATGGAGAGGTACAAAATCAGGCATAGGAAATCTACTCCTTATCATCCACAAGAAAATGGTCAAGTGGAATCTACTAATAAGGTCATTGAAGGAATCCTAACAAATATTGTTCATTTACATAGAAGAGATTGGGTAGATAGGCTTCCTGAAGCCTTGTGGGCCTATAGAACTACATGGAGAAACACAACAGGCCATACTCCTTATGAGCTTTTTTATGGAAAGCAAGTTTTGTTTCCCATAGAGTTCCAGATTCAAACTTTCAAAATGGAAGTTCAGCTAGGACTTGATTTAACGGAGGCACAAAAGCACAGATTGGAGCAGATTAATGAATTGGATGAGATCAGACAAGATGCAGTTCAGAAAACAAGTATATTCCAGCAGCAAAGGACTAAGTGGCATGACAAGTACATCAAGGAAAAGAAGTTCAAAGAAGGTGACTGGGCTCTCTTGTTTGACTCAAAGTTCAAAGATTTTCAAGGTAAATTCCAAACACATTGGCTTGGACCATATGAAATTGTGAAAATTTTTGAAAATGGAGCAATAAAAATCAGAACAATAGATGAAGAAGAGGTCACTTTTCTTGTGAATGGTCATAGATTGAAGCTGTATCACAAACCACTCTCAAGAGAAGAATTTGTCAAGAAGTTCCAGGAAAACAGTGATGTGAAGTTAATGAAGAAGAATCTTTCTTCTTCATCAACTTAATTGAATTTTCTGAAGTCATTTTATTTTAAAAAAAATTAAAAAATATTAAAAAAATTAAAATAATAATAATAATAATAAATAAATAAATAAATAAAAATTAAAAAAATAAAAAATAAAATAAAATAAGGAATAAACTTGAAAACCAATCACTGATTGGCATCTTTATACAGAAAAGATAGGGTGAAAATCAGAGTCTTTCTGACACTCTAACTTTTCCATTTTGTTTCTGCAAGCAGCTGTTACAAAATCATAAGTGCAGATCCATTTCACTTATGGTCCATCTCATTTCATTTCATTCCATTTCCTCATTCATCCATACTCCATTTCATTCATTCATTCATACTTCACTTCATTCCATACTTCATCCACCTCATTTCCATACCAGAATTTAAAGTTTAATGTCCTTCTGCAAATACATATCATCAATTGCAGCTTACTGCTCATACATCACTCCATTTCATAAGTTGTGATTCATTCCACTTCATTATTCACTTCATCCATATTCCATTATACCATATGTCATCATCCATCTTCATTCATTCCATATAATATTCCACTTATACTCCAAACCATTCCATTTTATGTTTCAAGCTTTCTACAGGTATATTATGCAATTATACAGACATTCTGCAGCTGATCAGACTTTCGGCAGCCAGACAGACATTCTGCAGCTACAGATTCTTAAGGCACTGATCATCAATCATTTGATTTGCAACAAAATGATCCTGCATATCTATGAACAGGCAAAATCAAGAAGGTTATGAAGACTCACAAATTAATGATTTCCAGGGGAGAACAAAGCATATAAAGACCACAAAAGGCAGATGAAAAGCAAAGGTAAAAAGTTCTGATTATAATGGCATATCATGAAAAACTTTAGTATAGATTAGTTATGAATAATTCGAAAAGTTGTTTTGATTAATTTTATTGATCATGCCAAACAAACCCTCCGCAAAACTTTGGATAAAAATCCTTCTATTCTCCATTTCAAATTCCATATCCGATCATCATTTGAAAATCTAAACGGTTAAAGTGTTGAGGTGATTGGGTTACTCACATCACCCAGCCAAATCATTTAATGATGATTTTTGAATTCGTTGCAAAATATCTCTGCGGTCTTTTCACTTATTGATTATTTTCTTCACCTCACTTCATTAATTCATTCCGTAACCGTTCCATATTACTCCTTCCCGTAGCCAACCCTTACCCATTTCATTCTGTAAAACAAAGGTATCTCTATTGTCACCGTGAGCAGAGGTATATTAGTTTGAAGATTGAAACCACTGTCCCTGTGAGCAGAGGTATATTAGTTTGAAGATTGAAACCACTGTCCCCGTGAGCAGAGGTGTATTAGTTTGAAGATTGAAACCACTGTCACCGTGAGCAGAGGTATAATCCACTGTCACCGTAAAACAAAGGAGTATTAATCTGAAGATTGAAGGAGAAATTCTCACCGTAAGTAGAAGAATGGTGAATTGAATATTGAAGAAGAAATTATGGGCCTCATCGTGAGAACTGAACCAGTTGGCACTAAGTACCTGGAAGGATACCCCCAAGTCAGAGAGATGTTGCAACAAGCAGGATGGCTGCAATTCTTTGAAAAATTTAGTGGCTTCCACAAAGAAGTTACTAAAACGTTTGCAAGATCATTTAATGGAGCCGAGGTTGAAGTTGGAGATATTAAATTCACTGTCACAGAGGCCTTTATTTCAGAAGCAACAGGATTGCCTAGACATGGAGAAAGATGGTTTAAGAACAAAGAATTTCAAAATGAATCATGGAAGAATATACTCAAGTCACCAGGTATGGATGTCACTGTCTTTAAAAAGGGTATCCCTAACTCTGAAATGAAAAACAAATGGAGGAACATGTTGCTTATTCTGCAAAAATTCATCACTTGTGAAGATAGATATGGTACTTTCTATATTTACCATATTAGGTTGATAATGCATTTTCTGGAAGAAGAACTCAATCTGCCCTTTTTCTTGCTTCAAAGTTTAAAGAAAATGGCTTCAAGTGTTCAAAGGAGAGTCCAATTTTTAGAAACAACTTTATACCATCATGGCTTGGTTAAGATTTTAATTGAACACCATTTAGCAAAAGTGAGAGATACTTGGGATGACTTCTTGGTGAGAAATCATTTTGAGGAACCAAAAGAACCTCCACCTGAGGATAAACCCACAAAAAGAAGCAGAAAATTGAGAGCCTCCAAAATTGAAACTGGTAAAACAATAAAGGAAAGCAGTGAAGAAATAATCTCTGAGAAATTGACTCAGATCAAAAGGCAGCTTAAGAAAGAGAGAGTAATCAGAAAATTTGCCACAAAAAAAGGAGAAGGTCCATCTCAGCCGAGAAGAAGCCACAAACTCAGGGGAATACTAAGGAAAACAAAGGTAAAACAAAATGGAGTCATAAACATAGAAGACGAAGAAACACCTACTGAGGAAGATTTTGATGAAGAAGCCCCTGAAATAGACCCTGCACAACAAGAAATCTACAACTATGTTCAGTCATTGGAGAGAAAAGCTTCAGAGAGTAGAGACAGAACCCCTAGTCCACCAAAGTCTGAAATAGATGTGCTAAGAAGAGAAAAGTATGAATTAGAAATACTTGATAGGCATATCAAAAATGAGAATGAAATTTTAAGAGAGCAGGTTAAACTCAAAACTGACATGAATTCAACCCTAGCTCTACAAATGGACAAAGTTGAAAAGGCCAATGAAAAATTGAAAAGGAGAAACAAAAATTTAATCAGGGCACTTACCAATTTGAGGTTCAAGTTAGTTATCAGGAAGCCCAGAAGGCCTTTAACTACCAGACAAAGAAGAAGAAGAGGGTTGGATGTTCTTGCAGAAGTCTCTGAGTTTATGGAATAGTTGCATGAGGACATGCAAGAAGTCAGCAGTGGGGGTAGCCAATTCTGTAGTCGTCTTCACGTTTAAGCATGTTCCAAATGTCCTCTCAAGGAAAACCACACATGGGCGTGTTCTACATCATGCCCTCAGCATTTGTTGCTCACCATGAAGATTGAACCGAATTCTGTACGTGGTTTTTTACGTGGGAACTCAAACTAGGAGACAGACTCCTAATAGGACAAGGACAGTCCAGATGTCCTTTGTCATTCTACGTTGCCACCTTTAGAGTTCTAGTCCGATTTTGATATGAAAAGACAGTGATCCCTGTATTCTTTCAAGTTCTGTTATGTAAATTTGCTATAAATGTAGCTCGGGAAACCGAGAGACAAGTTAGATTTTGCTTAGATTTTGTGGTTGATAACTAGATTTCTGAAGTCCGAGAATACTTTGTTTTTAGTGATTTCTCTTTAATGAAAGAAGCAGAATTTCCTTGAACGCGTTGAGTCGATCTTGAACTAGATTCATGCTACTCTGGTGGTGGAGGGCCCCTGCCTCCTGAGCAGCTTTGTTTTTACGGTGTAGATAAGTATTTTTAGTTTCGTTTTTCATTTCTAGCATGGACCAGTTTCTGAAGTTTATGTTTATAGTTGATTTCACTAATCATTACAGCTATACTTGCTCTAATAAACTCTTCCAAAATATCTTTACGATGAATAAGGCATGGCTGTAGTGTTAGATTTTAGTTGCAATTCCTTTTGTTAATTATCATAGTTAGACTTACTCTAATAAACTCTTCCAAAATATCTTCATAATGAATAAGGCATAACTGTGGTACTGTAGGTTTTAGTTGCGTGTTTACACTAAGTGGAATAGCTAGTCTTACTCTTATAAGCTCTTCCAAAACATCATAACAACGAGTAGGAAATAGCTGTGATATCTTAGATTCTAGTTGTATTTGCTTTCAGTTTTACATTTCCATTCAATTGCATTGAATTATACAGTCATAATTGTTCTATAAACTCTTCCAAAATATTATTCACAATGAACGAAATGGGCTGTAGAATCTCATAAATTAGTTGCATGTCAATTTAGTTAGAACACTCCGGAGGTAGATTACATTTAGTTCAGATCTGTCATTTCATTTTAAGTTTGATAATGGCTTTTTAGTTTAACATTGTTCACTATAGACTAGTAGCATCCTCATTTATTTTTAGCTTAGCTCATTGTATTAACATTCCAAGTTTAGTTGCTATCCATTGCATTCTAAATTGTATTAGTTGTTAAATTTAATACCACGGGCTTAATTATTTACAAAACTTCTTTTGTTCCAAACTCATACTAATACATAATTATCTGTACAGAAGGTAGTATCAGTCTAAGGCCTGGAGTATTTTGCAACCTCTTTACCATTTCACAAACAAGCCTTCCCTCAAAGACTATTCTAAAAAGAAATCTATAACTTTTGAGTAAGGTCTAGTGGTGTTAAAACTGAGTTGCAGAACAGAATTAGAAGCTAGTTTAGTGTAGAAATTTTACTCTGCTACAAATGTTCTTTTCCAAATATATTCCAATAAATCTTTATTCATGGATGAGATGTTGTAACATTGTAAGTTGATTGTTAGATTGTTTATTTAGGAAAACTTCATTCACATTTAGTTTGTCCATTTCTCAAGCTCTTTCAAACACATCTTAAATTCAAGTTCATGTTGTGATTTGTTTCTTTGCAATAGAGTCATTATCAAGCTTTGCATTTGTTGTTTATTATCCATAGTTTAGGCTTCACTCTGTTTTAACCAATGGCTTCTTTTCATCAGCACTTAGTTCTTTCCTTCTTCAACATAAAACCATAAAAGAACCAAAAACATCATAAAACACTAAACACAATGTAGTAAGGGAAAATTGCCTAGGCACATATAGTGCACTTCACTTCAGCAGTTTACCAACCCTGGTTGACAATTAATGAACTCAATTTAGGAGACTAGGTTGAGCACAAACACACGACTTGGTGAATTATGAAGCCTTCCCTGAGCTAACCCCAGCGTTGTACTTCGACATGATTTATGCGGATGATGGGGTCACAATCGTTCCTCAGCGCTGGGTAAGAGGATTGGCCAGATCCAGGCTCTTGAACCTGCTGCAGATGCCCCACTTTAGCCATTACAACGTCACGGATCGGCTAGCCCAACAATTGCTCACCTTAATTTACGATGGCTGCCTGTGGATTTGGGATAGAGTCCCCATTGATGCTACATTGGTTCACATAATTATGGGTCTTCCCATGAATGGGCTTCACCCTCTAGAGCATGTGGGAAAGAAATATGAGGGGGAAACCATTGATTATGTGCATCAGACCTACCATGTGCAAATGAATACGCGAGGCTTCGTCATCAAACCTATCAGTGACCCTGCTACGCATATGGGTACCATACTATTAGCATGCAAGCTAATGCAAAAGTGCCAGGTTGCAACCGTCCTTTCTTATGTCATTCGGCTAGCATGTCAGTATGCGAAGGGGGTCTGCCTCAATTGGGCCCAATACTTAAGCGATGAGTTCTTGACCAACGTCCGTGAATCTCAGGAGCAGGGAAAATCATTTTGCTATACCTGGATATTGTTCCTTATAGCCCTAGTCACCTAGGAGGCCCCTGCAGAGTCGATCCTCCCCGAGCTCACCCCAGATATGTGCGAAGGGGCTCGGTATGCCCATTTGTGGGATTCCAAAGACACGCAACGCATAGAGGATAACCAAGTCTTCTAGGTCCTCTTCCGGAGTAGCGTGGCAGCAGCCATCAATTCTTTACCTCGGTTGTCCCCAACAGTATATGACAAATATAAAAGTATTGCAGCATTCCAGGTTACCATGCACAACATTCAGATCTGTGGCCACAAGGATAAAACATGGACGTCACTTCCTTATATGGTAGCAGACGAGGAAATTGACAGTGTGATTCCGCTATGGCCTCCTGCTTGGAAGATAGGCTTCAAAACCAGTGCAAGGGGCGTCGTAGGTACTAGCACGACGCAGTTTCTCCCACCTGTTATCATCAAGGAGACTAGAGGCATGAGCAAGAGTACAAGGAAGGACTCAGGCGCAGCCGCGAAAAAGGACACACATCCAAAGTAGACCACCACGAAGGACACCGAGGCTGAAACCCAGGTCGATTCGCAGCCAGATCTGGGCATGGAGGAAGTAAACATCGGAGGTACAAAGCAAACAGGCGACCCTGTCAAGGGGGCCCGAAAGAAGTAGTGCGCCCAGCGGAAGGAACGAGATGAGACGGTTACGTTGACTAAGGGAGATCTCGAACAAATTGCAGATGCAGTCACACTCGCCACAGAAGAGAAATGGGTATCTTTAGAGGAACAACAGAAGGCTGAAATCAACACCATCCAGGCTTATCTTCACACCCTACTATTGAAGACAGACACATTGTAGACTAGCATGGTGCAGGGACGGATTCCCTTGGCATCTAGCAGTACAACGCTAGCTACGGAGGACATCCATCTCTGTTCTTTACCTAGCGCCGCCCTTGTGATCAGTTTGTCGGACCAGAGAATACAACTCCACGCAGGTGCAGGGGTGCAGTTGAATCTATCCAAGCTGCCCCACGAAGCATTGCAGGGTCTCCACACCGCTGTGTTTCAGGATATTCACCATCAGGACCACCAAGTACACCAAAAACTCGGTGTGGCTGAACAGACCATCGCACAGCAGAACGCAGACATGCTCCTCGCTGTCGCGCAGCAAGCAGAGCTCAAAACCTTGATCCACCAACTCTACACGAAGGTTACAGAAGAGATCCCAGCCGCAGCCACCCCCCAAGCTAAAGTTGAAGGATTGGTCGTAGTGTTGAAGGCTTCCAGGATGGAAATGTAGGTCATTAAGACACAACTAGAGCTGCAAATCACTGACTTACAGGCCAAATTGCAACCCGAAACACCCCCGGAGGTACAAGCCCAGCGCGTTGCACTAGTGACCGCAACTACAAACACCATTACAGGGCAGATTTCTCAGGGCACCCAGTTACTAGAGACATCCATGCAATTATGGACCAAGGTCTAGCGCGATCCGATCCTCCGACAAATAAATCAAGACTTGCAGCAAAAGGAGGAAGCTTTCGAGCAGATTGAGGCTACATTACCCACCTTGGTTCTTGCACAACGTTTCGCACGATTGAGGACCAACAACACCCTCCAAGATGAGATTAAGTAGCTCCGGCATAAGAAGCACATCATCAAAGAACGCTTGAAGCCTTGGGCAGCCACAGCCCTCTAGCTCTCACAGGATGTCGATGTTGTTGTTAAGCGACTAAACCAGACACTAGAGAGTGTCACTGTTGTGACAGCGGGACCGACATCATAGAAGCTCGTAGACATTACACAGAGTGCTACTACTTAGAGTCAATAAGTGTTTCCCCCGTTAGTCGCAGCCGTCAATACACTGCGTGCGTAGGTGGAGACTCCACCACCACAGTGACTCGGGACGAGTCACAAGATTGTGTTGGGGGAATATTGGAACAAGGTCCTCCAAAGGCTGCGAATTGGGACATTTTTGAGTATATGTGTATATTTTTGGCATATTTTAGTCTAGCGCAGAGGTTTTAGGGTGGGTCAAAGCCTCGAAAGCATTGTACTGGGTCAAAGGGTAGACCTAGAGTCCGCAAACCACGATTTGCAGACCATGGCAAAGATTAGGCTTGATTGCTATAAATAGAAGGACTTTTTGAGTCAATAGGGACGATGAATTAAGATTGGTGAAAATTATGAATTAGTAAATCTGTTTCGGTTATTGGGGAAAGGACTCCTGCTGGCTGTGTGAGCGGAGATCCTCAGTCCTGCTATGTGCGGACCCTGCAGCTGTGTGTGCAGGTTGGGTTTTGGGTATTGTAAAAGGATATGAAGGATTAATGAAAGTGGAAGGTTGTGGAATATCTGAATCTGTTAATATGAATCTATGATATCTGCTATGTTATGCATGGTTCTGTATTAAGCTACAAAAGTAACTGTGTTATTTTCTTATGCTGCGTTGACATCTGATCTGGATCTATCTCTCATACTTTATGCAAGAATAGTTGTGATAGTTGAGTTAATGTTCTGTGAATTTATGATTTGTTGTTTACTATGATTATAATTGGTATTGTGCACGTGGATGCAAAGGGATCTATAGATCTGGGTTCTGTGAAATACGATCTGGTAATTGTGAATTCAAATGCAGCTCTTCTTGACTTACCTACCCTCTCCCAAGGTGCGGAAACCTGGTTCTAGCACCCTCCCATACTGCTTCGGGTGCGATTTTGGCCTGCGCAAGCAGGTCACTGCCGAAAGGGCCAGTAGTATAGGGGTTATTTGGCAAACCTTAACCTCCAAACCTGGGTCAGGACCCCTCAAGCCAATAAATCAATACTTACTATTCTATATGGGAAGTCAAAGAAGCTAATACCATCTAGAATTTGTTTAGAGCATGCATATGAAAGAAGTATTTCTCAGTTTGCTGCAAACCTTAGACCACTTTCTTGGATTATTGTAGTTAATAAGATAAGGATACTCTGCCCCCAAATGTCTCATTTGGCCCAAGATGGGTCGGTGATTATGAGGCTCCACCTTGTGCTTTATTGTCACATGAAGGAAAATATGTGGCATTAGTTTCCTCTTCTACCACCTCGTTAATTGTTCCAGGTGAAACCAAGGTTAAATAAAATAATGGTGAATATACTCCTAGACTAAGAGACGAAGGGCTTCCAAAGAACTTAGTTTTTGAAGGCAGGATTGTTAGATCAACTACTACAACATCGTTAACAAGAAACTTGGTTTCAAATTCTAAATTATGTCAAGGGATATATATCGTCAATCTATTCGTAATCTTCAATCTAAAGGGATTGGGAAGGCTACATTAAATTCTACTGGTTATGGACGGGCTAGTTTTTATTCTCAGGAAGTAAAATAAGGATCCATATAGCCAGGTTTACATGTTACCATATCCAGTGACCTATCCCTTACAGGCACAAAATTTGGTTCAGAAGTAATGTAGTCCAGATTTCTTTAAATGGTCTCAGGAAATAACACACTAATGCATGAAACCTCATTAAAACAGGTTGATGGTTCAAGGTCCATTTCCAATCTTCAGGTAATTAAATCTGGAAATAAGAAAAATGACAATGATGCTCGTGGTGTTTCCATAAAATCAAGTGATGCATCAAAACATGGATGTAGTTCTCCTCGTACTAATGTTGTAGTTAGCACAATAAGATCTTATCAATGCAACTATCAAGATGGATCTATATATTTATAGGCACATCAAGTCACAAGTAATCAAGAACATGCTAATCAGAACTTAAATGGTTTATCCAATTTACTGTCGGGAAAGATGCTAGCATTGTATCAAAGAGGTTCTAATATGTCATGCAAATACCCTAATGTTTGATCCTTCATCAGTTACATCAACAAGGCAAAACAGGATGAATTAGAGGGGTTTGGGATTAGATCTGTGAGGAACAGGGCATTCATATAAGAATATCCATTTCCTCATATTATGAAAACCCTAACAATTCCATATCTAAAATTGCACACTATGAGAAAGTGGTGAACACAACGAACAACATGATAGTTTTGGATGAGTTTTTTCTCTTGTCATGAGATGGAAAAATGAAATTTCAGAGGCTTATGGAACTTTACAAACTTGAGTGTCATAATATATAATGAAATCTTGGAAATGTACAGGGATTATTTCAATCCAAATTTCAAGTGAACATTTCAAAGATGAAGATATTGTGAAGGATCAATACATTTTTGTTGCCACCCCAGGAAGGTTGAATGATTACTTAGAAACAAGGAAGGTTAACCTCCAAAAAATTATTCTCTCAGCTCTTGATCAAACCATAATAATGTATCATGTATCGAATGTTATCTACTGGTGTAGTTTTATGTTGTTCAACAAAGGGTTTGCAAAATATGTTTTCCATTGGAAAAAGTGCAAAAAGTTGTCTTGTATACGTCGTTAGTTTCTATGATTACGTTAATAGTTTCTTTGGAAATGAAGAAACCAAAGAAAAATGTTTCTAGAAGACATTAATGGTATAAAAGAAGAGTGCTCAAGCAGGTCTTGTAAAGAAAAAATATTTGAAAATAGAAAGAGTTTTCTTTGCAAGTTTCTAACCTCTAGTAATTAATTTTACATATTTAAAGTATGAAATGTGCTAAGTTTTGAAAGTTATAAAATATGATATTATTCTTCAAAATGCCAAGCTGGAGGATATCAAAATCTACAGGTGGAAAATAAGATTAAGAAAATCATGGCACAAAATCAGTGGAACTAGTTTTGAGGAGATAAATTAGTGATCAAATTCTACTTCCAAAGATAAAGAAAAATTGGAGGATATCCAAGCATTCAGCTGTAACAATGGAAGTTAAAAGGTCAACATTTAGTAGTAGGTTTGTATATATTGGGCACCAAATTCACCAGATCCATAATTACAGCGTTGATTTATCATTGAATGCAGCTTGTAAAAATGAAGTTGAACATTCGAAGGACAACAAAATAAACATTTGAATTTTTCAAGGAAAAGGTGTCACAACATCATCAACAATCAAGGAGAATGTTCCAAATATCTTGCAACTGGTCATTGATTATTCTATTTTTGTTTTACATAGAATAATTTTTTTCCTAAAAGATAGACACAGTGAGCTTGATACATTTTTCTATATAGTGTATCATTTGTAATGAATGGGAGCTGGATTTTGATGCCAAAGCACTGCCATTTTTTGTAAAGACTTCTATCGCAAAAATTTTAGTTAAATTTTTTTGGATCCAATGCATGACAAAAGATGTTTCTTATGTATGTATTTTCCAGTGATTTCATAATCCATGTCTTCATATGTTTGATGTAATATAGAATTACTGGGTAAGGCTAGATCGTGTTTTGATCTCCCCGATAGCCCTTGCAAAGTTATTACCATTATTGAGAATAACTAATTGAACATTTTGTCTATATTAGTACCTTTGCATCAATGAATTGTTTCCTTCTATCATCTCTTAAATATATTGTTGTTAGTTGTAGAAATTATTCTACACGCTTCTATTATTGATTAGATAATTATATATTTAGAGAGGATACTTAATTATCTAATTTATATTTTAATTCCTCTATCAAAACCTTTCTATCTATGTTTTTCTTCCATAAATGAATATGGCCACTTTGATAAGGCCTCTAAAGGAGAGGTATTTTTTGTGATCAGGGGTTTGTGACTCATCAGCAACCACCTAGAAAAAAACCCTTAGATTTTGACATTGTTCTTCATATGTTGTTATCTGGTGATAGTGAGAAAAATTAAAAAGCTTCATAACACTTGGGGGAGCCCCCTCTGAATCGAGGTCCAACTTGAACCTAAAGATTAGTCCAGTTGGTTTCTCGACACAGTTCCACAGCCAAGAACTTCCTTCGAGAATCAAATACACCAGGGTTATATGTAAGGTTTGATGTTGGGAGGAAAACTTCCTAGAATCAAGTGAATATAATGATCATGATCACGAATATGAGGTAAGCCTTTGGGAGTCTCATATAATTTGGAATTATTTTCCAAGGCTCCTTAGAGGTGTGTAGAGATGGATGGTTTCAATGCTTGAACATCTAGTGAGCATAATTGTGCAATTATGCCTCATTATTCTTTCATAAAAAGTCTTTTCATGACATTAGGGTTTATTATATTCGTCGGTTTCCCTATGATACCCATTAATTCAATTTCCTTTCCTTCCCACAAAATTTTCAAGAAAAGTTCTTGAAAATGAAAATATATTGTCCCCAAAGATTGTAAGCATTTAACTCCTAATACAACATCAAAATCACCCATTGGAATGGAAATAATTAGTATATGCAATACATATTCCCCCATGGTTAGGTTGATGTTATGGAATTTTCTTGTGCAAATTATAGTTCCTCCATTTGCAACCATCACATGACACACTGGTGTTGGATATATGAATAAATTCAATTCGTTGGTTATCTTACATTGAATACAATTATGGTTACTACTTGAATCAATCATCACTATTACTTTTTTCTTCTTGATTTATCCTTTTATCTTGATATTTTGAGGAGTGGAAATGCATGCAATTGCATTACAATATATGGTTGGATTCATTCATTCTTTCTTTGGGGTTGGTGCCTGGTGTATATCCTCTTCCTTTGATTTTTTTTGTTCCTTTTCTTCCTCCTCTTCACAATATATGTAAAATAATTTCTTCTCGGCACACTTATGACATTTAGTGTATTTACTATCATAATTATAACAAAACCATTTTATTATTTTTTCCTTGTGTCTTTGTGGTGTCAAACTTGTAGGTTGTGGGAGGCTAGGAGCAACAACACTTCCATCTTTATAGTTATGAGTGGTAAACTTCCTTTTTGCTACAATTTTTCTATCAAGTTTTCTTTCCAACCTGAATGACTTCTCCAATGAATTAGGTTCCCAATGAAGAACCTCATGTTGGATTTTATCCTTTAAATTACCTATAAATACATCAATCATATGCTCCTCTATAATAGCAGTTACCTTGATATTCAATATTTGGATGTCCTCAATGTGCTTCGCCATTGAACCCTTTTGTTTGAGATTTAACAATTGGATAAAGGTGTTTCTATGTGCATCCTCATAATGTGTTATCAATTCCTCCATAAAAAATGAGCAAGAAAAAATTGATTGATGAAAACAAATCTATTGATACCATACAAACTAGTTGGGTTCTAAATATAAATATGTAATATATATCGTTTGTGTGTGTTGCACATCATGTAGATCAAAGAACTGCTCCATTTGTAGTATCTAGGTTATAAGGTCCTTTCCATAAAACTTAATCATATCGATCTTTTCAATGTGGTGGGTCTAAAATCCAACATTTAAGTCTCTAAATTCATAATTCATATTCCTTTATTCCTCATCCCAATTTGCATGGAGTACCATGTCACCACTAGGAGGCATTTCTAGTAGCAATTTTGTTAAACATTCCATGTCTGATATTAAACCATTATTCAAACCATCTATCTTAGCTTCCATTTCTACTATTAAACCCTCCTTCAAACCATTCATGTTAGCTTCCATTTCATTTTTTTTTTACTTTTTGCGAGAGCGAAATTTATTGCACTTGGTCTCGTAATGTTAATATATCATGTTGCATTTCTTCCTCTTCTTCATGCATCATAGTACATATTTTTTTTCATTATTGGGTGCATCATTTTTTTGTTTCAAGGCATATTGGGACCAAATAATTATTTCTACACTTTGCTATGCTCTTTAAATCACTTCAAAATTATTTTTCAAACAAAATCTATGCAAAAATTTAAAAAATACACAGTTTTGTATTGCTTTTAGGACATAAATCTTGAAACTATTGTATCTTTGTAATTGAGTCTCTCAAAAGTCTAAAATTTCTTCTTGTGGTATCCTTTTTAGTCTTATTTCAAATTCCACAAGTTTGTTCGAGATGAGATTCTCCAAGAGAAAGTTATGTCATTTCTCCCTAGATGGCTTGATTGTGGATTGGTTTAGTAGAGTGTACTTGTACGATATGCCACGTGTCACTATTTTAACCTTCAACCCTAAAATTAATATACAAAAAACTAAATCTTGTGCACTTTCATTCACTCTTTACAAAATTCAATTCCTATGCACGAAGAGAATGTTGTTATGATTTTAGTCGGAAAACTTGTTTGATACTGAATTCTCGAGCATGAATAAACCCTAACTTCCTTGAACCATATATTCGAAAATATAGCGAACCAAGATATAAAATGTTTACATGATGTTCATCAAGAATTCAACTCTACTTGGTCAAAATTTTAGCTTTTGAACCGTCATCAAAAATAAATTGTAGCAAAAATTCCATGATAACATATGTGAAGCAGCAAAAACCTAGGATCCAAAGCTATGATACCAAATTTTATGTAACAAGATCATAAAACAACAAAAAATATAGATCAACAACTTAAAAATAATCCTCTTTGATGTGGAAACCTCCTATTATATTACATAAATGAGGAAATCTTGGATGATAAAAATTAGAAAACCTCCCTGTTATATATAACCTTACAATATAATGGCAAGGCATACATAACAATAATAATGTATGTGGAACAACAATAATAATAGTAGGCTTCTATGGGGAACAAAAAGAACAATATGGGGAATATATGGGGCACAACAATAATAATATGGGAGATACAATAGTATTTTAGGGACCTAATAAATAACATTGAATATAATTTGATTTAAATATTATAATGTTGTTTAATATTACTTATGATATCTCTTAGGATCCTTCTATGTTTGTTCCTCTTACATGCTCTCAATGGATTCAAAACCCCTCAATTAAGACCCTAACCAATGAAAATACCATACTTTGTACCGTAATCGACTTTTCATATTGTTTCTACTAGTTGGGAGCTATGCAAAATAATGAGTTTACTGTATATTCAAATTAATAGATGGGCTTCACTACCAACACCCTTGTCAATATGATAGAGGAAGAGATTGAATATTTCATGAAGACCCTCGTAGAACTCTATCACATAGATCTTCATATACGGGAGGGATATGCAATAAAATTTTCCATAAGAGCAAAAAATAAAATATTGGAGGATATCTTGGAGATGCAAGGGATCGAAATATTTTTTGAGGCAGAGAGGAGGATATTACATGGCGATCAAAATACATTTGCAGCTGCTATTCCATCTAAAGGTAACTCTATTTTATGTTTTTTTCTTAATGTCTATATTGGTGGTCTGCAATCAAAATGTATTTTAGTCTATGCCCACTAATGAATCTTATATTCCATTCTATGGACAATATACAAGTAGGAGTCTTTTACACAAAATAGGTTCTTAATTTTTAGATTCATAGTTGAGACACTTGCAATTTGTTGTGATTATATCAAAATATTAGGGAATCAAACCTGTTATATCATGATTTCATCAATGTTTAGAATTTCCATTTTCTAGAAGACAAAAAACCCGCATTATTATATCTCAAATATTTGTGAATCTAGTAGAGACTTTCTACAAAAATTGTTTGGAAAAAATGGTGAAAAGAGAATTTAGGTACTTTCATGCAAAACTTCTATTTCCCTGAGTGTTGTTCTCTTTTTATTTACTAAGGGGAAAAAATATTAACTGTGGGTTGAATGGGACATATGCCATAGTTAATTCCTTAGGAGCGTAAGCAGAGGAATCAGATTTCTTGCAACATTAAATTTATAATAAATACCCACAAGACCATCTTCCAAATTGGTAAATTCCCTCAATACATAAACCATACACAAAAAATATTCAATCACATGCCCATAAATATGTGACTTTACATATAGAAGAAAATAAAAAGGGGTACGAGGTAATGATTGTGAGAAGGTTGTACAATATGAGACAGGACAATAGAGCATGTCCATTGCCCACTATTTTTGAGAAATAATTAATCCAAACAATTTTTTTAAGAAAAACAAGGCAACTTCATAGATCTCTAGAGTAGATACATTGGTAGTCAGGTTGGTGGGTCCAAGTTGCATTCTCTTCAGCTATTTATGTTCCTTACATTAATACATGTATAAAGGGCATGATATGGGAGAAAATTTAGAAGAACATGGGCAATGTAGGATCGCAATACATGTATTGCCACTATTCCAAACAGTTGCAACATCGGGTACTATTGAAAATGAAAATTTGGAGATTGTTTTTAAAATTTTGGTAGAACATTTGGAATCACAATAAATGGAATTTCAGAGGAAGGCAATGTAGAAAATCTAAAAACAAGATTCAAACTGATCTTATAATGTACTAAAACAAGATAATGAATCCATCTATAATTGGCAGAAACAAAACATGATCGCATAATCACATAACAAGTAAGAGAGAGAAATAATCATTCACACAACACAATATGTATCTACGGAAAGCACACTACCTAAAACCCTACTATCTATATATTGTATAAATTCAAGGATCATGAAATAATACAATGCTTTCTCTCTTAGAGAAATTCCTGCACTCTGCCAACTGTCTCGCTCTGATCTAGGAAAAATCAGACAAATACTTAGCCAATTCTCTACCTCTGCTAAGCCTTCCTTTCTCATGCATTCCTTGAAGAATTAAATCCCTATTAAATAAGAAAATCCTTTGTCGTTATTACGCAATCCTTCTTAGGCCTCCAACTGACACTATAACTGGCCTGTACAATTTTCTAATTATACAACTGGTAGTTATCATCCTTTTAACCTCAGTCTCAATCGGGCATTCCTTAGAACTAACATGTAACAGTCATTTATAGTGAATTATTAGTTAATTGATTGATCACTACTTGTGAATTAAATCAGATTTAATTCACTCAACCTATCTCTAGTTCATCACTCAATTAGAACTAGTTAAACTAATTTTAACTCAATTAATTGAGTTAACTAATTACAACTCATAAATAACTATAATTGGACCCCCAAAAAATAGAAAAATCATTTGCAAGCCTCCTCTTCGACCCTCAACTTGAATTTCCTAAGCTAACTCAATCATTCTGACTTAGTTAACTAATACAACTTGTGATGAGGGAGCTCCTCACTCTCCTATCCTATCGAGTTGAAGCATGTTAGGGTTTTCTGTAAGGTTAGGGTTACGTTTCTAGCGACCGCAGCAACTCCGTCGAAGTGACCGCATCTCCCTGCTAACTATCCATGCTAGGCCAGCATCGATCACGGACGGTTTTGACTGCACTGTGCCAGCTATGGAAGAAAACATTGTCGATTATTCATCGGACCCACTCGAAGGAGTTGATATCTGGGTATCCCCTCCATATCCCCTACCACCTAGTGCCCTACTGGCCCTTAACATTCCTACGGTGGCATGTGATGGCCCCTGCTTCCCTCTTCCATCCACCCATCCCTTTCTTGGCCTTCCTCCTACCAACCTTCCCCTTTTCTCTGACTCCCCACTATTTTCTCTTTCTGATTTGCCATCTATACCCCCCGACACCTCACCGTCGACAAACTCAGCCATATTTTCACCGGCTACCCTACATTTCCTCACTACCTACCTCCAAGGTACATCTATTTCGCCCCCTCGCAGCCCTCCTTATTCTCAGCCTCCTGAAGTCTCTGCACCGTCTCCATATTTCCCCTCTGACGTTGCTTTCCCGAGACCTAGTCTCACATCTTTTTGTTGTTTCTCCGCTCCTTCTATTGTTACTCACGCGGACGATTCAAACCTTGTCACCTCTGACCTAGGGGCTGATCCTCACATTGACCAGAGGGGAACAAGCTTGGCTCATCGGGGAAGTCAGCGCATGAAGTGCATAAAGAAAGGGAACAAGAACTTCGACCTCATCCTTGGCGAAGGGCTCCATTTAGGGGAGATTATGGATACCGCAGATCGAGTCCTGGTTGGCCATGTCCGAGGGTGGAAATACAATCTCAATTGATTGTGCACTTGAATGAATGAGATCTGGGGCCCTATCATGGAGGACCTCCCGACGGTGGTCATCCTCCCTCGGGGATGATTTGCACTTCGTTTCCCTCCCCCAAAACAGGTTGCTTGGGTTCTTTCAAAACTATGGCACATCAAACAGGCTCTGTTTATGTTCAAATGGTGGAGCCCTCTTTTCGATCCAGAGAGAGAACAACTTGGAGATGGGCCTATTTGGGTGAGGTTGTCGGGCCTCCCACTCCACTTCTAATCAGAGGATATCATGAGGCATATTGGCAATACTTTGGGTACCTATCTAGATCATGAAAAATCATATTTAACCTCAAGCATTATGACAATGGCTAGGATGTTGGTTCACTTGGACACCCGTGAAGGATTGGAAGAGGCCATAACACTTCAATGGAGGAAATTTGTGCGCATCCAGACCCTGGATTATGAGGGTGTGCCTTATCGATGTCGGAGATGTCATGAGGTTAGACACCTCTACAAGGATTTCCCCCTGCTCAAAGGCTCAGATGATGTCGCAAGCACAAGAGACACCAACCAATCCTCCTCCTCTGAACATTTTGGCCTACCGTCGTAAAGGTAAGAAAGCTTCTCAGGGGCCCAAGCCCGTTTCTGCTCCTCCAAGTCCACCTCTCCCCTAGATGACTAGGGCTCAGGCAGTGGCAGCCCAGATTGATTCAAGTAATTCTCACTCCATTACCCCTGTCTTTCATTTTATCACATCTGCATCTGTTTCTGTTGGGAATCACGATTGTCGTTAGACCAAAACCCGCAGGTGTTAGTCAACGATCGCATCACCAAAGGTAAGGATCCACGAGCGGCAGTTAGTCCATGTCACGAAACACATGGGGAGTGTTAGTTTATCCAATGTCCAACAATCTCCCCCCCAACACGAGTCGGGTGTGTATCGAACTTGTGACCTACGCTCTGATACCACTTGCTGGGAATCACGATTGCCGTTAGACCAAAACCCGCAGGTGTTAGTCAATGATCGCATCGCTAGAGATAATGATCCATGAGAGACGGTTAGTCCATGTCATGAAACACACGAGGAGTGTTATTTTATCCAATGTCCAACAATTTCATCATATGCACATTGCACTACTTTCCTCTCATCGGTTGGTTGACCCTCCCCATCTATTACTTGTCCCACCTCCCCCCCCCCACAGCCCTCCATTGCTGACCTCCCCACCACCATCCTTGGTTCACCCCCATCTGAGCCTCCCTCTGAATCCTCATTGGACTCTCGGGGTCCCCATTCCTACCACCTTCAATCCCTCACACACCCTCCCTCCTCTGAACCTAGAGGATTGGGGATTTCGAACCCTTTTCAAACTAAAAATGGCAGGGGGAGACATTCAAACATATCCAAGGAAATTATTCAGGAAGGGTTGGTGGTAGTGGATGTTAACCAAAATACTCTTGAGAGGGTCCTTAGAGCACGTATGACCCAGTCCCAGGTTACCTCATGAAGATCATCTCCTTCATGTTAGCCCTGCGGCTATTATTGACAGACACACTGATAGACATAATATTTCTCCAGGAAACCCTTGAATCCTCTTAACATGTGATTTCTTCCCTACGATCCATTTTCAAGGGCTGAAACTTTCAGGCATTGGATGCTCGTGGTCGATCTGGAGGAATTGTACTTGGCACCAATCCCCAATCCATTAAGATGCTCAACCATTGGGGTGGGGATGGTTTCTTGGGAGAAGATGTATTCTCCTCTGACCTTGGGCTTGAATATCGTCTGATTAACATCTATGGAACCCACCGCTCTCGTCTTCCCTTCAAGTACCGCCTCTTCAGTCTATCCCTTCTATCTACTCACAATTTTATTCTCAGAGGTGACCTCAATTTCTCCTTAGCTATCGCTAAATCCCAGGGCCCCTTTTCTCAACCCAATCCCCTAGCGGTTAATATTGCTCAACTCATTAAGACTCATCACCTGGTCGACATCCCCATGCCTCGGATACAACCCACCTGGAGCAATGATAGGGTTGGCAAGGCCTCTATTGCTCGTATATTGGACCACTTTCTCATTCATGAATCCTTAACCTACTCTGGACTTCTATACCGACAATGGGTTGCCTCTGGGGGAATATCTAACCACTCCCCCATCTTCTTGGAACTTGCTCCTGCCTGCGAGAAGCCCTGCAGCCCTTTCAAGTTCAACGCCACCTGGCTCTCCCACCTAGAGTACATTGATTTGGTCACCAACTATTGGATCTCCCATCCCCCGGACCTAGGAACCTCACCTTCTCTGACCTTTGCTGCTAGGATGTCAGCTGTCAAGAAGTTAACCAAGACATGGGCTTGGGACAGGAGGAAAAAGGATGAAGAAACACGCAACAGAATTGAATCAGAGATTATCGAGATAGAATCTGCCTTGATGGATGGCCTGGCCACAATAGCTACTAGAAATATCTCACTAAGCTTGTTGTTGATAGATCCCAGGTTCTCAAGGAACAAGAGGAAACCTAGCGCCTTCGGAGTAGAGCTACTTGGCTAAAAGTTGGAGATGAAAATACCAAATTCTTCCACCAATTTGAAAATGGTCACAAAGCTATTAATACTATCTGGTCACTGGAGGAAGAACATGGAAATCTTGAGAGAATTTCCATCATTTGGCTCACATGGGGGTGGAACACTTTCGCAACCTCTACAAGGCTCCTACCAACACAAATTTAGTTGAAACCATAAGAGTGGTTGGATTATTTCCCATATTTGTGGACCATGATGATGAAGATCAACTGACCTGCCCTGTCTCCATGTAAAAACTCCAAGACACCATGAAATGGTTCCAGAAAGACAAGAGTCCTGGACCTGATGGCTAGCCTATTGAATTCTATCTAGCCTTATTTGAGATCATGGGACAAGACATTCTCAATCTGGTTGAAGAATGTCGCTTGTCGGGAAAATTATATGATGCCTTCAACTCCACCTTCATTTCCCTCATTCCCAAATCTGATGAACCCAAAATTTTCTCTAATTATCGACCTATCTCCCTCTTCAACTGTATTTATAATATCATAGCCAAAATCATTGCTAATCTCATTAAGCCCATCCTCCCTGAACACATTTCTCCTGAATTTTGATTTCCTCCACCAATGCCAGATTCATGAAGCTATTTGCACTGCCTAGGAAGTTCTTCACTCCATCAAATATAAAAATCTCAAGAGAATCATATTAAAACTGGACCTCGGTAAAGCTTTCGATCACTCTAACTAGCTCTACATTCGCATGATACTCACCCATCTAGGTTTCCCCTACAGTTTCATCAAATGGATCATGTGCTGCATCACCAATGTATCATTCAGTGTCCTCATCAATGGATCTGCATCCACCTTCTTCCACTCAGAACAAGGACTCTGACAGGGGTACCCTCTATCCCCACTCCTCTTCCTCCTCATCATGGAAGCATTGAGCTGACTAATCATGGATGAAAAGAATCAGGGAAGCTTACAGGGAATCAAAATTGCAGAAGGATGCACACTCTCTCATCAAGTTTATGTCGATGATGTACTCATTCTCCTCAATGGATCCATTAGTGACACCCTATCTTTTTCTGCAACACTTGTAGCCTTCATCATTGCCACTGGCATGGTATGTAATGCTCCAAAATCGACCATATCTAATTTCGGATGCACTCCTAAGGAGAGGGGACTTGCCTTGAATAGATTTCCTTTTACTCCTCTGGACCCCCTTGATGGTCTCAGGTACCTCGGTTTTAGACTAAAACCCACAGATTACCACATTACTGACTGGACTTGGCTTATTGCCCAATTGGAAAGAAGAATTTTTAAATGGCACAACAGATGGTTATCTTGGGCCGGTCACCTCACCTTAATTAAATCAGTACTGGAAGCCACCCCAGTTGACAGAATTCAACATTTATGTTGTAGATTCTTATGGAATGGGAACCGGGAAGGACACACATATGCATAGATTCGTATCACCCTCCCCAAAAAATGGGGAGGATGGCACATTAAGAACCTGAACATATTTGCTAAATCACTTGCAACAAAAATGGGGTGGACGATTATGACCTCCAGGAATCTCTAGACACAGGTGGTATATATGAAATACATTCAACCCTTGAATATCATCAACTGGATAAGACAACCCTCTTGGAACCACTGGAACATTTCATCTATCTGGAAGGAGTTCTTAGCCTCACTCCCGCACATTTGAAATGGTCTGACTTAGAGAATCAGATCTGGAAATTTGGCGCACATTGGGATTGATCCCTGGTCAGGGTGTGGGAATGCTCACACCCTCCCCCGAGAGATAATTAACCACCTATCTGACCGAGGTATCCAATTAATTGCATAGATTGTTGACCCTCTATCCATGACTCTCTATCTGGAAGGTTGGCAATCAGAAAATCAACTTGGCCTCCTTGCCCAGATGCACCAAACATGGTAGTCCTACACAGCGGCTCTATCTGAAGGACACATATGTATTTTCATAGGGGACGATGAATTAATCTGGACACCCTCAAAATCTGGGCACTACTCACCCAAAGATGGCTACGTACATATATACTCAGATCACTCCCCACAGATGCATACTTGGTGGTGGAGGTGTATTTGGAAACTCAAGGCACCGCCGCGCAACAGGCTCTTCATGTGGTGCATCCTTACAAACATTGCACCCACCATGGACAACCTACACAAAAGGACCATTCAAGACCCCTCCTGGTGTTCAATCTGTCAAATGGAATCTGAATCTACTAATCACCTCTTCCTCAGTTGTCACACCTCTCGGGCATTATGGACTCCTATTCTATCTTACCTGTGCATCATCTCACAGTGGATGGGTCAGAATTTTGCGAAGGCATGGAAAAACTGGTGGCAAATATTTTCTCCACAAAAGGCTCGGAATCTTCCCCTCCTCATTTTCTGGGGAATCTGGTTGTCCAGGAACGGCTCCATATTTCAAGATCGCCCTCCCAATTGGCACTCAATCACAACTTGCATCTTATCTACCTACAACAGCATCCCCAATGAAGACACCCTGTGCCCCCTTAGAACCATCACACTCGTAGTCATTAACTTCGATCTCCCCTAGGCTTTCTTCGATGGATCGGCCCAACCCCAGGGATGTGTTGGCACTGCCCTGCTTCATATCACCCCACAGCACTATTTCAAAATTAAGACGGGACTAGGACCTGGCATGAACAACTTTGCAGAACTCATCACTCTTCGTTATCTCCTTCAATTTGCATTAGATCATGATGTTCATCACTTACAAATATTTGGAGATTCTAAAATCATCATCAATTGGTTCAATAAATGTGCTACATGTCACATGCACACACTTCGGAATATTTTTTAGGATCTTTGGCATCTGAAAGCTCAATATTTATCCATCTCCTATTCTCATATTTATAGGGAGCGCAACAACATTTCCAACAGTCTATCCAAGGTGGCAGCGGTCCAGCATAGGGGCTCTGGCACATAGAAGAACAAAATGACTTACAACACTACAGCTATTACCATCGACCCTTCAATGACCAGCCAAACATATGACGAGGATATCAGCTCAATTTTTGACATTTTTTGATATTTTATATGACCGGCTTTAAATTATTTTATTTATTGTATATATTTTGACTGCCATAAATGTACACCCCTTGGGGGGTTTTGATAGAAAAATATGATGTGACCACAGTCACAAAATGCATATGCAATGCATCTACAACATTTATTTTTCACATATAATGAAAATTATGATTTTTCCTTGGGAAAAAAAAATGCAAGCTGTGATGAGATGAAATTACAATTTCTCTTCCAATTTAATTAAGGGAAAATTAAATGAGAAGCCCCACTTTGGGGTGACATTTCAACACTCCCTCTCAATAAGAAAGGGATTTTAAGCTACCCTGATTCTGCCTCTGTGGAATTCAAAATTGCTTATTGCCAACGCCTTCATCAAGATGTCTGCATCCTTCTCCTCTGTGGGAATGTACTATAATGACATAATCTGCCTCTAAACACAGTCTTTGTGATGGTGATACCATATATCAATATTCTTGGATTTGTCATGGAATACTGGATTAAATGAGATTTTGATGCAACTATGGTTATCACAATGCATCACCGTCGGATCCATCTATTGACCAAACAAAACAAAAAGTATCTTCCTCATCTAGATGGAATTTCATGTTGCCTGATTGGCCGTCGTATACTCTGCCTCTGCCGAAATGAGTGCAACTCATCTCTGTTTCATGTTGTACATAGAAACAGTTGTTGATCCTATGTTGAAGATCCATGTTGATGTGCTCTTCCTATCGGATAGAATCCCTACCCAATCTGCATCGGTGAAGCCTTGAAGCTTCACTCCCTTTGTCTGGCTGTACCGTAATCCATACTATGTCGTGCCCCTGAGATATCGGAACACATGCTTCCACACCTTCCAAAAGAGCTTGGTTGACTTAACCATAGCTTGGCTCAGCTTGTTAAATGTGTAGCATATGTCGAGTCGTGTGTTCAAAAAATACATGAGTTAACCACCAGCTGCCTGTAGACAGTAGCATCCACTACTTCGCCTGAAGTAGCATCCTCCTTCCTCCATTTTCCTGCATGATGAGTCTCCATGGTTTCGCTGCCCTCCATGTAGAACTTCCTCAAAATCTCCTGGGCATAATTTCCCTAAGATACAAATAGCTCCCCATCTCTTTGCCATATTTCCAATCCAAGGAAATAGTGCAAGAGCCCCATGTCCTTCATCTCAAATTCTCTTACAAGATCATATTTGCAAGACTTTATGAGCTTCTCATCACCTGTCAGTATCAGATTATCAACATAAAATAAAATAATCGAAATTTTACCATCAACCACAATATGTCATATGTTTTCATCCTCTTCACTCTTGGTGAATCCTAATGTGGTGAAATAGTTGTCAATATTGGTGTACTAAGCACGATTTTCTTGCTTCAACTCATACAATGCTCTCTTGAGTCTGCACACATGTGACACCCTCTCTAAGGTCTCAAAACATTTTAGCTGCTCGATGTACACTTATTCCTCAATAACTCCATTGGGAAATCTTGTATTTATATCCATCTAATGTATCTGTCATCCCATATGTGTTGAGAGTGCAAGGATGGATCTAATAGATGAGTAACTTGCGACTGGTGGAAAAATACCATCATAGTCAATCCCCTCCACCTGAGAGAACCCATTGGCCACAAATCTAGCCTTGTGTTTCTCCACACACCCATCTGGTGCCTGCTTCACCTTGTGAACCCATCTAGATCCCACAAATGACTTCCCCACTACTCTTAGGACAACTTCCCATGCATTGTTTCTCATAATGGATTCATACTCCTCAACCATGGAATCAACCCAGACTGGTTGCTTCACTGCTTCCTCAAAAGAGGATGGTTCTGTCACAATACGTTTTCTCATAAGAACCATGTATCTATATAGTGGACCTCTTTGGGGACCTTCTCTGCCTGCATTGTGATGTGGGTGCTCCTACACTATCTCTCGCATCCAACAATAATTTGTCACCCTCTCTGGTACACTTCCTTCCATCTCTAGTGGATGGCTCTGCATGAGTGGTTTCTACCACTATTTTTTCCACTTCTTGTGGTTGCTCCACATCCTGAGGTTCATCCTTTGGATCCAAGATCTCCTCAATTGCATGCAACTCAACCTCCCTCTCAAGGGACAATCACATGGCTTTGTCTTCATCAAAATTCACATCTCTTTTGACCATTGTCATCATGTGTGCTAGAAAGTACACCTGATAGTTTTGAGGTGTATCAGTGTACCCCAAAAATATCCCCAACTCTGTTGTTGGATCTAGATTCTTCCCGAAATATTTGGTCACATAGAAATAAACAAATGAACCAAACATTTTAAAATATGACACATCCGGTCTCTAACCTGAAAAAGCCGCCTTTGGTGTATTGTTCCCAAGTATTCGATGAGGACTTATGTTATGCAAAAATAATGTTGTATTGCATGCTTCTGACCACATATGCAACAATAGGCCCTGATCATGCCACATAGCTCGTGCTCCCACAATTGTCCTATTCTTCCTTTCTGCAACCCCATTTTGTTATGGGTTATGAGGTGCAATTAATTCTCTTTGATTTCCTTCTGAGGCTCAAAAGTTATTTAATTAGTTAGAGATGTATTCTCCACCATTTTCGCTCCTCAGAGCCTTCGCCTTTTTCCCTGTATCTTTCTTGATAAGTGCCTTGAACTCTCAAAACTTGGAGAACATCTGATCTTTCTTTTGTATGAAGAAAATCCAAAACTTTCTTGAAAAATCATTAACAAAAATCACATAATAAATGTGATTTGCTATGGAAGCTATCGAGAACAATCCAAACATGTCTGAGTGAACTCTCCCAAGGATTTCCTTTGCTCGAATTTCCTTATCGTGAAAGGTGGATTTGGTATAATTCCCCAATGTGCACCCTTTTCATGTGTTTCTCAGAGAAAGTGCACCCTTTGGAAGTGTTGTAGAAATCTCTTGTGTGATCCTTAAAGAGATGTGGTGTAGATGGCCCAACATCCTATGCTATAACTCACTAATGTCTTAGCTCTTGACCTTATCTTCTTTACTACTCAATGTTGCGTAGCCTTCTACATCAAGTTTGTATAGGTTCTTCACTCAATCCCCAATATTTTTCACCTGTCCCATGGCTTTGTGACAAAGGAACGCCTTTCCTTCACTAAAAATCACATCATATCCATGATATTCCAACATAGCAACAGAAACCAAATTCTTCTTTAAACCAGGTACATGCATGAAATCTTTTAGTATGAGGGATTTACCTGACTCTCTCTGAAAGGTAACTGTACGAATACCGATATCGTTATACCTCTTGTCATCACCCATCTTGATGTGCATCTGGAGATCCTTCTCCTCCAAGTTGTTGAAGAATTCTTTGTTGTTGACCATGTTGAATGAGGCTCCACTATCCAAGTACCACACATATCCCTTTTCCTTTCTTCGCTTTGCTATCCAAGGCATTGTTCTCCTCATCATCAGTCTTTGATGAGGATCCATCTCTGGTGCTCTGCCGAATTTCTTCTTGTGCCAAATCGAACCATATTCGCTCCCAATTTGGGAGCTTCTCCCTCCCATTAATAGATTCCTGGTAGCTATGCCAGCTCTTAGGAAGGTCTAGAAGAGCTCAGCTCACCAAATCATCCAAGGAAACAAAGATCCCAATGCTTCCAAGATCATTTCAACACTGAGTGAAATTTGTCCAGTATTTTCGGATCATGTCGCCCTTCTCCATTTTGATCTTTTTGAGCTTGTCTTTCAGCGCCAACTTCCTATGGTTGCTATTATTTTGATACATATCTGTCAAGGATTTCCACATCGCATATGGATTCACCTTCCCATGGAGGCTCAAGACAATATGGTCTCGAACTCCTTCTAATAAGATCCTTCTTGCCTTTGCTACATTCTTCTTTCATGCATGAAGAAGTTGAGAATTTGCTGCTACAGCCTGTGGGACATCATTATCTATGAAAGACATCAGTCCATTATCCTCAAGCATTGCCTCCATCATGTACTTCCATGCAATATAATTCAAATCTCACTTGAGTGCATATTCGAGTCTCGCGCCTTTGAAAGACATCTTGATATGTTGTTGGATATCGAAGAATAAATCTGCAAATTCAAACATGATCAAAATAAACTTTGTTCTTCTCTTCTTATTGTGATTCCTAGTGCCCTGATACCATGTAGAAAATAAAACAATAATATTAAAACTGATCTTTTAATGTACTAAAACAATATACTGAATCCTTCTACAATTTGTGGAAACAAAACATGATCGCACAATCACATAACAAGTAAGACAAAGAAATAATAAATCACACAACACAATATGTATCTAGGGAAAACACACTGCCTAAAACCCCTCTATTTGTATATTGTATAAATTTAAGGATCATAAAACAATACAATGCTTTCTCTCTCAGAGAAATTCCTGCATTTTGCCAACTGTCTCACTCTGATCTAGGAAACATCAGACAAATACTTAGCCAATTCTTTGCCTCTTCTGAGCTTGCATAGCTCACGCATTCCTTGAAGAATTATATCCCTATTAAATAGGAAAATCCCTTGACTTGATTGCGTAATCATTCCTAGGTCTCCAACTGACTCTATAACTGACTTGTACAGTTTTCTAATTATATAACTGATAGTTATCATTCGTTTAACCTTAGTCTCAATAGGGCCTTCCTTAAAATTGACATGCAACAACTATTTATAGTGAATTATCAGTTAACTGGTTGATCAATACTTGTGAATCAAATCATATTTAATTCACCTTACCTATCTCTAGCTCATCACTAAGTTAGAACTAGTTAAACGGATTTTAACTCAATTAATTGAGTTAACTAATTACAACTCACAAACAACTATAACTAGACCCCCTAAAAATAGAAAAATCGTTTGCATGCCTCCTCTTTTACCCTCAACTCGAATTTCCTAAGCTAACTCAGTCATTCTGACTTAGTTAACTAATACAAGGAGTCAATGAAATTACAATTTCTCTTCCAATTTAATTAAAGGAAAATTAAATCAGAAGCCCCACTTTGGGGTGCCATTTCAACAGGAAATAACACAATTGAGATTATATGCAAAAAAAATAACATGGAGTATAAGATTATGATAACCAATGTAGGGGTTGTCACAATATTTAGTTTCATTGTTATATTAAATAGATCCCTAACATAGGAAAAAGTAGTCATTGTTGTTGAATTCACCTCTTTATGAGAGCAACAAGTTTGAAATAACATAACCTGGAGCTATCACTTTGTTGGCCTAAATGTTATGGGTTTTTAATCTATATGACTTTGTTTCTAATCCAATAATGTTAACCGATGAGTACCTAGAAAAAATCTTATCCTATATTGTTAACCAATGAGTACCTAGAAAAAGCACAAGATGATCTTCTCACTAGCAGGTCCGCTAGAGGTTTAATGTGAGGGAGGTTCAAATGCTGGAGTTTCAATGCACAAGAGTTTGGAATGATGGAGAGCACAAGAGTTGGGAAAGTGCAAGGAAGTTTTGTTTTGCAGCTTGAATCTCCAAGTCTCGTAGTGGGCGATGATGGTAGATAAGAATTCAAGGTACATCGGCTCAGTAACAGTGTCCTGTTGGAGGAGCCATTTCCCGATGTCCAATGAAGGAAGGAGCCAGAGGGCTGTCACGTGAGGATGGTCATGTATGTATGGTGTATGATGTAAGGTTGTATTAAAGCCTCAGCAACAAGTTAATTATTGAGCTTGTAAAGCTCTTTTGCGGGTGAACTCGAAGGTTCTAGTTTTGTACTTATTAGTGTGCACTAAACACATATGGTACTTGTCAAATGTGACCTCCACAACCCACTGTACATCACAAACATGAACCTTTTAGTCATAGGTCTAGAAGAACGTATTTAGTTTTTCTTTTTAATAGTAAGGCTCTTACACGTGAACTTCTTCATTGCAATTGTTGGAATATATTTTTTGGGTAGTAGTGATAGGATTATTACAATTATAGATTTGAAAATTATTTCAAATTCTAAATTTAATACACAGAAAAAAAGTTAATTGTTTAACCTGCCTTTAACAGTTTCAGGAATTTTCTACAAATCTTGATATAGCAATGAAGTCAATATCACATCAACTATGGAGACGGATGTTAATTTCCCGCTAAATATGTCACATTGTTCGGAAATTTTTTTGAATCTAAGTTTATGTTTCTGATCCATACATAAATATTATTTTCCCTAAATAAAATTGGTTTATATTTTCCCTAAATATAAACTTAATAGTATCTAGGAGAATTTGTCATCGACATACGCCACATTGGTACTCTAAAATTTTCCATTTTCATTGATTTTATTGACCACTTATCTTAGATGGTCTTTCAACTTTCCGAACTTTGGTGTTGGGAATCTATTTGCAAATAATCTTACCCGTGTTCCAGAAAGATGAGAAGAAGTTTCGAAGGGGAAATTATTGAGCTTGTAAAGCTCTTTTGCGGGTGAACTCGATAGACATGTAGCTAAATTCACATTATAGTATTTGGAATATTTTTTCAATGTAATTTTATGTTTATGATCGATGCATAAAAATTATTTTCCCAAATATAAACATCGTGGTATTTGGAATAAATTTTCAAAGTAATTTTACTTTTATGTTTTCCATGGATAGGAATATGGTAGGAATATGTTTCTGATCGATGTATAGGAAACAAGCAGGTGATCGTAATTATCAATTTGATCAGAGTGCTGAGCCAGAACTCATTCTGTGATCATGGTTCAGTAGTTAAAAAATAATAATTTGATTGAAAATTTCTAATAATTTATTTTTAGTATAATTTTTTTAAGGTAAGTTTATAATTTTATTTTAAGGTAAGTTTATAATTTTTTTAAGGTAAGTTTAAATTATACTGTCAAGAATACAATAAAAAAATGGGTCTTTGAAATTAGAAATTGCTTTGAGAAAATAACATGTGTAGTAGTTAGAAAAATATATTTTAATGGAAAGTTTTTAATAATTTATTTTAGTATATTTAAAATATATTTTAATTGAAAGTTTTTAATAAATTATTTTTAGTATATCTTTTAACGTAAGTTTATAAGGACTTGCTTTACTGTTTATGTTTTGGGACTTTAGATTGTATTGATAGAGAATAGAAGTTAAAAATGGGTTACAAAATTAATGTTTTTAATTAAAATAATGGTGTCATTTTAAGATATTTTGTTGTGATAATTGATTATTAAAATTAATTGTTTGAATAAAATTATTTAACATTTTTTATTTTAAAATATAAACCGATAAAGTATCATTATAAAAATGCATGTCTAATTTAACTTATATTTTTTTATTTTAAAATATAAATCGTCGAAATAGATAAAGTATCATTATAAAAATGCATGTATAATTTAACTTAAATTTCATTTAATTGTAAAAATAATTTATATTTCTAAACCATAGCTATTCATTTTTTGCTTTAACATTTTCATGAAGTTATTATATTGACATTTTTAGGAAATTATTATATTGACATAATTGTGCAATGTAACTATTATAAATATCATACATAAAGAAATCTTGTATATAGATTGGTTTAGTTTAGAATTTATGTCTCCAATTAATTTAGAATTTAAGATTAATTCATTGTCAAAAATAAGTTATCATTTTTTTAGAAATGTTTGATCTTTTAAAAGAGACAACTCAATTATTGATATAAACTATTATATCCTCTAGTTTAAATTTTAGATAAATGCTCTTATTTCAAGGCTGTTTGTAAGAAATGATGTTTTTTTGTAATGGACTTTAGAGTCATTGTGAATTTGTGAGTATTTATGAAGAATCAGAAGTATTATATAATGAGAGCCACCAAGCCCCATTACCACTTGTAACACTCATTACCATAATAACAGAAAACAATTTTTTTTTCAAAATAAATACTTTAACACTAAGGTATACATGCATTTCATAAGTTCTAAGGGTTTAATCAACTTCTTTTACCTTCTATAATTATACCACACGTGGACTTTTACAAGGTTCATTTAAAGAATTGTCACCATACTATTACCCGTATTGTCTTCATTGAACATGATTATTATCTATATTAGCTCACTTAAGTGGTCTTGAATATTTTAATTTATTTTTTAACCTTTAAACATATGTATGTTACTTGGTTTATATTTATTCATAGGGATTTTCCCAAACATTAGATATGGAGTTCATCTATGTTACCATACCCTTTTTCGATCATAATATTTACCATTCTGAATGTTTCTCGATGGTAAAAGACGTTAGGTTTTGGTGTAACCTTTCCCTACGTCCACCTCAGACCCTCACTGCATTTCTGTTTTTAAATTTTTCTCTCTCGCTCTACAAAACCCTAGGAAGGAATCAAACCCTAATCACTTTGAAAAGGACCCCCTAGAAATCAAGTAATTTTGGGCTCTCTTACTATTCTATTGTTGTTATGATTTGGGTATCGATACCACGGCTTCTTCCCAACCAAGGTTATGCATCAACGTTTGTATGGCCACTACAACCCAGAGGCTCTCGGCATGACTACCATTATTTTACCAAGGTGAGACAACTTTTGCCCCATTTTTTCCTTCGCTACACATTCTTTAACTCTTAATTGATTAGACTCTAGGGTTTTTAACTCTACGAATTTCTCATAATTGCAGGTTGGCTTTCTAGGGTGTGACGAAACAATGTACAGGTAATTTATCAGTTCTTCAGTCGTCGATATTTTTTCCATATTGTGCTCTAGTTAGACATTACACTAATGGATTTTATTGTGTGTGCAATAGGTTTGAAAAAACTTGAAGTTGTTTCTCCTGGTTCTAATTGCAACCTCGCTCCATTGAAGAAGCTCTTGGTCACATGTTTTTAATTTAGTTTCTTTATTTTTCCCAAGTTTTTCTCAATTGTTTATTGGAAATTCTATCCAACATTTCTGTAGCATTATTGTGGGGTTAGGATTACATATTTTTGTGTCTTCTTCTTTGATGGCATTAAGCCATATTGAAATTAAGGTATTAAGGAAAGAACTACCTGAGTTCTATTTTTTATATGCTTGGCCATTGTGGATCTTGACATTTATATTACAAGTAAATACATCCATTTGAAAAAAAAAAACTTCAAGAATTTTTGTTTACTTTTTGGGTTGTATAAGTATGTATAATATTATTCCTCCCCCAAGGGCAACAAATGACTTCAAGACAATTTTTGGTTTTTCTTTTCTAATGTGTTGTATTGATGTAGCTTCCATTATGCTGCTTTTGGTATACTTAGTATTATATAGTTTCCTTCAAACTCTTCTTGCCTATGCAATGATACTTCTTGTTAAAAATGGTTATTCTATTTGTTCCTTAAATAAATACATCTTCATATCAACAACACTTCCTTACAGATAGTGTGTTTGGAGTTAAATATTATTTTTAATTAGTTGCACAATCAATTTTACTTGTAATTTTAATTTTAGAGAAAATACCCACGACTAGTTTTGGACTACTAGTGTTAACCAACTTGGCCCATAACTAAATGTGGTCTACACCATTTTAAATTTACATCTAGCTTCTTTGTTCTTAGAGTATTACCTATTATTTAATTAGCACTTAGTGTTCTACTCAACAGTTTATAGTAATATCACTCTCAATGAACTCTTGTAGAATCTATTTCTTTATGTCTTGTTACTTGGGTTTCTGATATTTAAATTCCTCTATTTATTTCTCTTACTATAGAAACCCAGACCGTTACATACTAATAAACCTTTGTTCATGCAGATAGAAACTAAACAGGCATGTATTTTCTTTATAAATTATACAAATCTAATCTAGATAATCCATGAGATTTAATACCAGTGTTACCATTCAAACTGGTACTATAATCATCAGTTTATGATACATTTCACTATTCGTATTTTTGGCAACCATTACTCATTATTATATTCTAGACAATAATGGAACACATTGAGACCACAATAGGAATCTATAACATTTTAGTTTTTGAAACCATAATAAAAACACTTATCTGTTAAGTACAGACAGTCTCGAAAACCACAGGGACAATGATTGCTCCTCCCAACGTTGAGATTGGTTAATACATACAATCTCCCTCCGAGCCTTCTCAATACTAGGAAAGTGTAAAGGAACAATATTTATTAATGTCCTCAGGACCACTCAGTTCAACCAAATATCTACATATTTGTTCAATCTTTTCATAGGCTTCCACCTTAACTCTGGATTTACCAAGCCTAAAAAACAATCAAATATCTTTTCACTGTAAAAGAGTTTTGCACCTCAAGAGATTTGACCCCTCTAGGAACTTGATATATCGAGAGTGAAGATGGCTTTAGTTGGTTTCATTATTAATAATTAATAATTGCTAGTTAAAAATTATTATTTTATTATTGTATTATTTTATTTAATTTTAACTTGAGAAATCGAAAATATTTTAATTAATAATTATATTGTTGATAATTAATTACTTATATTAATTCAGAATATATATATAGTTTGAGCGACTCAACATGTTTAGATAACATAACAAGATGTTACAACATCTCTTGCATACTAGAATGGAGAGCATCTTATATTAACACAATAAAATGAGATATCATGTGATATTTATTTTTATATCTTTAATGTAGAAAAATAATTGAAAATGTCTTTATCGTTTTTTTTTTCCAAAACTTGGAGATATTTCCTAATATATCTTACACCGAGCACTCTCTCTTGTGTTTTATATGCAATCTATTCATTATAAATATCTTATTCTAAGGTGATCGTGTATGTGCATTTGACTAATTTAGAATTTAGGATTAGGTCATTGCCAAAAACGAGTCGTATTTCTTAGCAATGATTATCTTTTAACATAGGTAGCCTTATGATTTATATGGCTATCATAAATGTTATGGGTTCAAAGATGTTGTTCAAAGTTAATGTTTTTATTGAAATGGACTTTGATGTAATTATGAATTTATAGGTTTTAATAATGAATTGTAATTATAATATAATAATGTGAGAAAATATGTGTTATTAATTTATATTTATTTAATGTGGAAGAAGAATTGAAAATATCATTATATATTTTTGAAAATTTAAGATTTTCAATAATACAAGTCTTGCATAGGGACATTTTCTCTCTCTTTTTTTTAGATGGTGAAATTACATGTGAAATGTTTTCCCATGTTCTATTTTCATAAACATAGTTCACTCTTGATTTTTCTTCTTTGTAGAAAAACTCAAACTCAATGGAGGTATACTCTCTCCCATTTCTTCATCTCAAGACATTAATTTTTTTGCCTAAATTGTTTTCAATTAGATCTTTGAACTCCTAAAACCTACTAAATATGTCATCTTCAGTCTTTAAGAGGTAGATGAAAGTATTACAACATAAATCATCAATAAAGGAAACATAATGCATGCCTCTTTTATTGAGGCCATTCACATTGGTCCATAAATATCCAAATGTACAAAGTATAGAATCCCCTTAGACCTATGCTCATTGCTTGGGAAGGTGTAACCTTAGGATACTTTCCATGCATGCACCCTCTACATATACCATGTTTCTCAATACTAAACTCTAGAAGACCTATGAATATCTCCCTTAGAATAGGACACACCCTCTAATGTAAGTGCCCCACCCTCTTTCATCATAACTCATAGACATTGTCATTGTTATGCAACATGGCTTGAATATGCTCACCGTACATCCTGCACAAATTACCTTCTCTAACCCTATTTGAGGCACATCTAGGCTAAAATCCATTATATTGATGAGGGCTTACTGGTTCATGAAATCAACAACAAATCTCTTTTCCTTAATGACTAAAATTGAAATAAATCTCTTCCTAATAGCTTGAACAAATAATACATTGTTAGAGTCATCCTAGAAGGGAATAATACTAACTCTTGCTACTAGGTATGGGGCATCATCTCCAAGATCAACTTTTACTCCTGAGTCCTACTTTTTCAGTGTAGAAAACAACTATTTGGTTGATGGAATATGTCTAGATCATCCACTATCCACACACATAAATTGATATCAGTTGGTAGAAAGGAAATATATCATTAAGAAATCCTTCTCAAGCTTGGCATCATATTTGTTCATTTATGTTTCTATAGAGACAATTACCTTCTTCTATTTTTGCTTCCATTTACCCATCATCTATAGTAGGATGCATAATGATTTTGCTTATGACAAAAAAGCACCTAATTTTAGTAAATTCCTTCTTTCTTGGCTACAAGGTTCACTCCTCACTCTTTCCCATACACATGTTAGGTCCTTTACCTCTACCATTATTTGAATAATTAAATAATGTTAGGTTCTCATCACCACTATTCTTACTAGCCTTTGACTCCATTTTAGTCTCATATTGTATATAGTCATCCCAAGCTTCTTAATGTTAGGAAGATTTTCCAAAGTTAAAAGTCCTTTGGCAGGTGGTTCCCATAAAGTTGGGAAAACATTCAATGCCCTAGTTTGACTACCTCAATGTATTCAAACTTCCCTATAGATACTCTAAGTTGATCCAAAATATATATGATATTCATAAGATAACTAGTCACCATGTCTGATCTGGTAATCACAATGGATATAAATTTGTTCCACAATATCATGTTCCATTTTGTTTTATAAGTACAAGAAATAATAACAAAGGCATAAAATATATCTTTCACCATCATTTTCCTAGATACATGAGGGATTAAATGATCCATTATTTGATTCAATATCAACACCTTTGAATTTCCTTCCTTCTTGTTGTGGGCTTTGATTTTATTTAGATATATAAGTGCAATAACAACATCCTTGAAAATATCTTAGAAATCATTTTCTTTTAGTAAGAGTGTAACAAAATTTTAGGGCGAAAAAAAGTAGATTTCCAAAGATGTCTATTTCTCTTAAATGCACTCAAATACATGTTAAAATAACCACAATGAAATAATGTGAAAATTTTCTCTTGACATAGGCATGCATGAATCTAACTTATCATTTGAAAGAAAAGGATTGACATTGATATAAGTAATGAGTAGATGAATTTAACAAATTCATTTTTGTCTTTGGATATTTTCTTGAAACATTTCCAACTATAAACTAAAACATATAGTCATGGCACAATATTTGTTACTAAATATAAAATATATAAATAAATATTTAATACATAGACATTCCATGTTTTTTGTTTATGAATACAAAATTTATAAATAAAGAAAATTTCTCTTGTTAAGGTCACCATAAAATAGAATTGAAATAATCCAGTTTAAATTCATATACCTTTATATTTTTTTTCAATACATTTTGAACGAATTATATGCCTCACAACATTCACAATCCATGGAAATTCAAAGAAAAATAGAGGAATGTTTCCCCTCCTACCATCTCTTGTACCATTGGCGCTTCCTATTAGATTATGAGATTGGTTTCCACCAATAATACGATAAAAAAAACTAACCATATCAACTAGATCTTCAAGTTCCTTATCTATCAAGTTCTGAACATCTTCTGCCATAGTTAGTTCACCTTTCTGTTATGATGTTTTCCCACTAGCTTTTGAGGATAAGTCTCTATTTTATTGGTTTAAATTCAGATTGATAGAATATATTTCAAAGTTATTCCCAAATAGTTCAAAGCTCATTTTGCACCTCCGATTCAAGAAAAAAAGAGGACATTGATTCCATTAGGATAAATACATAGTGGAACATAAAGATGATATGCCACAATATTTACATGGAGTTCATTTTCTAGAGATCTCACATGATTACTACTAATAAATGTACTAGATGTGTGGCCTACATCAAAACCAAAATAAATAACCATCTCATGGGGATCTAGTAGAGCCAACCAATTTGGAAAAACCCACATGAATTTCTAATTTGGTAATGTTAAATAATGTGAGCCTACTCTTTGATGGATACATTACCATCAAAACATATAATTATAGACTACAGTCTATCACACAATGGAGAAATTTCCACCATAGTGTTTATGCGATTGAGCTTTTTCCTATAATCTTAAGAAGGATAGTACTTTTGTTGTATTAGTAAATTCCACTTATATTTTCATTTGTGGTGAAGGATGAATATGAAAGTGCTTTTCAATTGTGGGAATTCCTATATTTTTCTTAAAATAGAAAAATAATTTTAATGTACAAATTTGCAATTAATATCATATATGTGTTGATATATAATTTCTCAAACAAACTTTGGTGCAAAGGAAACTTTATAAAAGTAAAAGTATGGGGGGCCTTCAGAAAAATCATGAAGCTATATCTAACATTGACCCACAGGGTGTCCTGGGACTCCAAAAATAAATCATCTCTTATGAAAGCATGGGGAATGTAAAATCATATATCCAACTCCATTATTTAATTACATATGTTTTTATAAGACCTTATTTACAAAATTATGTATCCTCAATTAGTTTCCTTGAGTCGAATATGTTAGTGACTGTAATATATGTTGATCTAATGACATGACACTTTTTTCCTTTCCCTCCTAATTGCTTATAACTAGTGACATTTAGGAAAATTCATCGAATTCTCCTTCTACAGTTTCTTCATGAATCCTTAAAAAAAATATTAAGGTAAACCTCTTAGTCATAGAATCTATGTTCATTGTTTGTTGATACATCGCCACATTCCATTAAGTTTGTACTTCTATTTAAATAGGTTTTTTCCAAGATGATTAATAATGTATAATTTTTAGAACGAAGATATTATTCATCACCATGAAGAAAAAAACCTATTGAAATAAGAGCTACATGCCTAATTCCATGTGCTAATTTAAAATCTACTTATGAATGCATTTTCTATGAATTTTATAGGTTGACCATGATAAGCGTTTTTTGTAGGGATTGATGAAGATATTGCAGAAGGCGTAGTGAGTAATTGTTTTTTAAAATAAGAAAGTAAAACCAACTAACTATGAAGGAACTGAAAGTGTCATTTTGTCAAATAAATTTAATAAATTTCGTTAAGGAAACATGGTGTTATAGATAAAGTATCAAAATAAATGCCTTTGAGGGATGGACATGGAAACATGGATTTACATTCCCCACACCATGGTTTGAGATTGTTTATTTTTGGAATCCTTGGACACCCTCTCAGAAAATGTTAGAGACAACTTAATGATTTTTCGAAGGGCATCCATACTTTGTGAATGCTTGTTGTACACCAATGGGTGACTAGGAAATTGTCTCTTATTTTCTACTTGATACTGACCCTAAACTTGTAGATTCCAAGTCATTTATATTTCAAGTAGAAAATGAGATTATAAGAAAAATATCCCAATTGAGAATCACTTTTATATTTATCCTCCACCACCAGAGATAGTACAAGATGTATTTCCTAATACAAAAAAATATTATCCATCCTAGGATTACATTAAAAAGCTTAAGTGCATAAACACGTTGATGATAAGTGTTCCATTAAGTGAGAAAAATGTGGTTTATAATTAGATGTTTTAATGGAATTCCTTCTATCAAAGACAAGGCTCACATTTTTTATCACCATAAAATGTGTAACTTGGTTTGTGTTGGCCTAGATTAATTGGCACCATTAGATTCCCAGGAGATGGATATTTATCTTTTTTTTTATGTATACAACATATGTGGTGCATTTTTAAGAGTTGAGCACATAATATCTCTTGGAAGTGCATTACAACCAGCCTAGATCCATCTAACTCTGGATCTATCATGCGCCGAGAGGGATCAAATCTCTCGAGGTGCAAACCTATTTTTTGAGTGCAAAACTTGAGGAAAGGTTTTCAACTCGAGAGATTTGATCCCTCTCGGTGCATGATAGATCCAAAGTTAGATGGATCTAGGTTGGTTCCAGTCAAAGGCATCAATGTCACATTTTTCAAATTATTAAAATTTTTGTATATTTTTGAGATGTAAGATGGATCTAAGCTGGTTTCAAGCGTGTGCTGCCAAGGAAAATCTATCAAAGATATGATCAATTTTATCAGTAATATGTAAATATATCAAATATTAATATATGTTGAGAATGCAGCAAGATGATGGAGCTTAGTGAAATGAAGTCGCCTTCACTAAGTGGGCCCGCAGGCAAATTCTGGCGCAAATTCTATTTTTAGACTATGTCTATTTTTAGACATACGGAGCATAATTTGGGAATTCCACTTTGAGATTCTTGAAGGATGCGACATGTTGCAGTCAGATGAGACCCTTATTTTTAGGACCTGGGTTATTTTTAGACTGTGGCTCTAAAATATGGAAGTCAAATATTATTTACCTCACAATTGTTGGTTCTCTCATACTGTTAGCTTACTCTTGAGCACTTTGCTCGAGCTACACAAGTGGCCTGCAACCTATTTAAGGAATCACGTGGTTCCTGTGGTTTGATTGGTATCTTGCATACGACTTGTTAGACTGATATGCAGGTTTATGAGCACCATATTTATAGTGACAGTTCTCATTATTTATAGTTAGAACTAGTTGAGATTAGTTAACTAGCTAATCAAAAAAAATATGAGGAGTGAATTAAATATTATTAATTCATTAATTAGTAACTCATTATTCAACTCAAGAATGAATGTCACTACAAGGCATGATCGCCTCCGTTAGAGACCATGGAAGAGGTAGATGAAAGTGCAGGTTACTGGCCAGACTATACCTGGGTTGCTATTTGCAACACATAGATAGGTGGAGTAAGCTATGAGTATTGCAAAGTTTAGGCTGGTGGTTTATCTATATAAAGAGGCCATCCCATAGCTTTGAAACACGCAATCAAGGTTGGCTATCAAGTGGCTAAGGATTGGAGCAAGTGATTTGCTAGATCTAGCTTGATAGTGTGTAGCATGGGAGGTAGTGCATGAGAGCTTGTGAAGAGTTTTGTACTATGATTGTTACATGATTTCTCCATTATAATATACACAATAGCTGCGGGGTTTTCAGCTATAGGCTTTCCCCATACATACTGAGTTAATGTGTGATTGATTTGATGTGCGATTGCTTCTATATTTTCCGCATGTGACAATTAATTGTAGAAGAAGGTTATGTGTTATGCATGCAATTCGAAATTGATGTATGATCGGGTTAATCTTCATTGAATAAGTGATTTATTCAGCTAGTTTCTACATGGTATCGGAGCGAGATTAATTGTCGAGATCTATTACGGTGATTGCAAACTTATTTCCTCGGACAGAGTCTGCATACGGGCCAGGAAGCCTCCGGATTCATCTTTCTTCGGAAAGTGAAAGGTCTGGTAAACGCCCCTTGTAGTCAATCTCTGATTTGGAAATAATTTGTTCTCAAGTGTAGATCGGAAGCGATAGAGCTTGGACTTTGGAATTCGAATTTTGCAGCAGCTTTGTTTTCTTGGTGCCGGTGTTGAAAATGTCTTTCAACGGTTTGCGACTCGAATATGCTCTTGAAGGCAGTTCGAATTATGTTGCATGGAAGGATCGCATGGAGGCAGTATTAGAAGATAATGGTCTGAAGGAGTTCATGGATACGGATGTCCAAAAGCCCACTGATCCTGCTGAAGTCGAAGCATGGCAAAAGAAGATGGCGAAATGTCGAAGGATCCTGTTGGAGGGCGTCAAGGATCATATTGTATCCAGCCTGCATGGAAAGGCTTCTCCATTTCTAATGTGGAAAGCTTTGACGGATCTATTCCAGAGTAAGAGTGACCAAAGGAAGCTGGCGTTCAAAGATAAGCTCAGGAACATCAAGATGGAGAAGGGCGACAGTATCGCCAAATACCTCACGAATTTCATCCAATGCAGAGATGAGCTGGGAAGTGTGGGGGTGACTGTCAAAGAAGAGGACATGGTTGACCTGGCTCTCCTTGGTCTACCGAAGGCTTGGCACTCATATCAAGATAGTGTCAATGGTCGGCAGAAGCTGCCGGGATGGGAGCGCCTTTGGGCGGATCTCATGCAGGAGGAGATAAGGAGGACTACTCGAGATGGATCTTCATCAAAGGGAGCTGATGAAGAAAACTGTGCTTTGGTGTCCAAAGCTAGGAAAGGGAAGGGTAAGAAAACCTCTCATTCTGGAGCTAAGGGCAAGAAGCAGGATATGGCAAAAGTGAAGTGTTTTCACTGCCATGATCACGAACATTATGCTACCAATTGTCCAAAGAAGAAGAAGAACAAGCAAGCGGGAAGATCTGCAGATGGAGAAGCTTTGGCTTCACAGTTCGAGCTTGACTTTTCACTGATTGCATGCTTGGCTTCAAGTGTGATGGGATCGGTGTGGTTCTTGGACAGCGGTGCGTCATTTCATATGACGGGAGATCGGGAGTTGTTCTCAGATCTGGAGGACAAGGATTTGGGTGTGCACATCGAGATGGGCGATGACGGTAGATACAGTGCGACTGGTATCGGTACCGTATCCTTTCAGAGGGAGCCTGGTAAACCCTTTGTCTTAAAGGATGTCATGCATGTACCTGGATTGAAGAAGAACCTGATTTCAGTAGCGATGTTGGAGGATAAGGGGTATGATGTGGTCTTCGGCGAAGGAAAAGCCTTCCTGCGCAGTAAGACTACTGGAGAGACCCGGAAGATAGGGGTTCGAACTCAGAACCTTTATCAGTTGCAGGTAGATGACTGCGCAGCTATGGCATGCAAGGCTGGAGATGTGGTGAGCCGGGATGATGAGGGCGAACTATGGCACAGGAGATGGGGCCATCTTCACCATGGAGCTTTGAAGATTCTGCAGCAGATTTCTACTGGACTTCCTAAGGGCACCCTTGCGCAGTCAGATCAGTGCAAGGGGTGTACTTTAGGGAAGTATGTGAAAGCCACCTTTCACGAAAAGGATAGTCGCGCCACGACGATCCTTGAGAGAGTTCACACAGACGTGTGTGGTCCTTTCTCAGTTGCTTCGACAGCAAAGCACAAGTATTATGTGATCTTTGTTGATGATTTCTCTCGAAAATGCCGGATCTTCTTCATGCAGAAGAAGAGCGATACATTCGCGAAGTTCTGTGAGTTTAAAGCACTGGTCGAGAAGGAGTCGGGGAAGAAGGTGATTGCTCTAAGGAGTGATAACCGTGGTGAATTCATCTCGGCTGAATTCAAGGAGTTCTGCAGCGCAGAAGGGATTCGGAGAGAGCTCATCGCACCCCATAACCCACAGCAGAACGGGGTGGCCGAGCGGAAGAACAGAACGATCGTGGGTGCTGCACGGGCGATGTTGCATGATCAGGGCCTACCCCTTCACTTGTGGGCTGAGGCATGCAATACAACAGTGTATGTGCAGAACCGTTGTCCTCACAAGGTTCTTGGCATGAGTACACCGTAGGAGGCTTATTCTGGCAAGAGGCCTGATATTTCCCATTTGCGGATTTTTGGTTCTCCTGTCTACATGCATGTGACGAAGGATGCGAGAAGGAAGCTGGATCCAACTGCTGAGGTTGGAATATTTGTGGGGTACACTGATACACCTCACAACTATCGGGTGTATTTTTCAGACAGTCGCAAGACTGTTGTGCGACGGGATATAAAATTTCAGGAGGAGAAAGCCATGCAATGTTCGCTTGAGAGGGAGCTACACTTGCATGCAGATGAGGAGCTGTTAGTTCCTAAGGAGGAGCTTCCAGATGTGGATCAGCCACAAGAGAAGGTTCAGGAGGTGGAAGAAACCACCCAGGCAGCGCCAACCATCAGAGGGTGCATGCGCACTACAGAAGCTGAGCGACTGGCTCGGGATGCAGAGAAGGTTGTAGGACCACCTACAGCACAACACAGACAGAGACAGTCACCGGATCGGTACACTGGATACATGGCTCTTGTGAGTCAATGTGTTGTGACGGAGCCATCCTCTTTTGAGGAAGCTGTGGAGGAACCCGCATGGGTTGATGCCATGATCGAAGAGTATGATTCGATCGTCAGGAACAGTGCATGGGAGATTGTCCCAAGACCAGTTGGGAAATCAGTGGTGGGTTCGCGATGGATCTACAAGGTGAAGCAGGCGGCTGACGGGAGTGTGGAGAAGTACAAGGCGAGATTTGTCGCCCGGGGCTTTTCACAGATCGAGGGGATTGACTATGTGGAGACCTTTGCACCTGTCGCAAGGTATTCTTCCATACGGACGATCCTTGCTCTCTCAGCGCAGATGGGGTGGCACATTCATCAGATGGATGTGAAGACTGTGTTCCTCAATGGGAGCGTGCTGAGGAGAGGTGAAGAGCAGAGTACCAAGGTTTTGAGATCTTTTCGCAAGGAGTCGCATGTGTGCCGACCTCAGAGAGCACTGTACGGCCGAAGCAAGCACCTCGTGCTTGGTACACCTCGGGATGGTATTAGCCTAAAGCACCGGCTTGGTCTTCCAAGGTCCAAGAGTGAGGCGGTGATGTTGTACCTGCACTTTATCAGGCAGGAGCCGCGGATCATCGGGGAACATCATATGTAGATGATCTCGATTTTTGACTCGGCGACGAACAAGCCCATACTTTCATGCAAGCGAGGGTCTTGCACGAGAGTTCGAGATGGCGACCTAGGCATCCTTCATTATTTCCCTGGGGATTGAGATTTGGTGCCGTAGTGCAGGACTGTTGAGCCTTCACACGTTCCCTCTGAGACTTCGGAGAGGTTCAGCCATGTGCAAGGCTACAAGCTCGTTGGACACCCCTCTTTCCGGAGGATGGAGGAAGGAGGATGCTACTTCAACGGAGGTAGTGGATGCCATTGTCTATCGACAGTTGGTGGGGTCACTTATGTATCTGGTCAATACATGACCCGATATATGCTATGCAGTTAACCATCTTTCGCAAGCTATGGTTAAGCCTACCAAGCTCTTTTGGAAGGCAGGCACGCATGTATTGTGCTATATCAGAGGCACATCGAGATATGGTCTATGGTACAGACAGGAGGATGGAGCGAAGATTTCTGGCTTCACTGATGCAGATTGGGCAGGGAGTCCAACGGACCGGAAGAGCACTTCTGGAGGAGTTTTTAGCATTGGGTCGACAGCAGTTTCCTGGTACAGTAGGAAGCAGAGATTCGTGGCACTCAGTTCCGCAGAGGCCGAGTACATGGCAGCAAGTTTGGCTGCATGCGAGGCTATTTGGATGAGGAAGATCCTCGCAGGTTTGTTCAGGTTGCATTTGGAGCCTACAGTGATCTACTGTGATAACCAGAGCTGCATCAAGCTCTCGGCTAATCCAGTTTTTCATGATAGGTCCAAACATATCGACATCAAGTACCATCACATCAGAGATTGTGTTCAGCGGAGAATCATGATGCTTTCATATGTTCCCACGGAGGATCAGGATGCCGACATCCTGACGAAGGCGCTCACCAGGAGCAAGTTCGAATTCCACAGAGGCAGGATAGGGATTGCAGATAATCCATATCTTGCTGAGAGGGAGTGTTGAGAATGCAGCAAGATGATGGAGCTTAGTGAAATGAAGTCGCTTTCACTAAGTGGGCCCGCAGGCAAATTCTGGCGCAAAGTCTATTTTTAGACTATGTCTATTTTTAGACATACGGAGCATAATTTGGGAATTCTACTTGGAGATTCTTGAAGTATGCGACATGTCGGTAAAAATAGATGAGACCTTATTTTTAGGACCCGGGCTATTTTTAGACTGATCTCCTAAAAATATGGAAGTCAAATATTATTTACCCTTAATAATATTTTGACTATAAACAGCAGTTTACTCTCTTGGCGCACTTCAGTTTGAGTCATGGAGGTGGCTCATGCAACTGACACAAGGAATCACGTGGTTCCCAGGGTTTGATGGCATCTTGCATGGTTGGCTTCAGTTAGACTTCAGTGGCAGAAGTTTTGGAGGAGTTAACGGGACAAATAGTGGAGTTGTGTTCTATTTATTTCAGTTGAACTAGTTGAGATTAGCACCAAACCAGCTAATCAACTAGATATGAGTGGAGTGAATTAGAAAAATATTATTTAATTCATTAATTAGTAACTCATTATTCAACTCAAGAACACTTCAGTTCACTACAGTGCATGATCAGTTCAGTGGAGACCAGTGAAAGAGATAGATGAAAGGGTGAGTAAAGCTATCAGTTGTGACTATACTGTTGCTATTTGCAACACATAGATAGGTGGAGTAAGCTATGAGTATTGCAAAGTTTAGGCTGGTGGTTTATCTATATAAAGAGGCTATCCCATAGCTTTGAAATACGCAATCAAGGTTGGCTATCAAGTGGCTAAGGATTGGAGCAAGTGATTTGCTAGATCTAGCTTGATAGTGTGTAGCAATTGAGGGTGGTAACATGAGAGCTTGTGAAGAGTTTTTGTACTATGATTGTTACATGATTTCTCCATTATAATATACACAATAGTCATGGTTTTCAGCCATAAGCTTTCCATACATACCGAGTTAATGTGTGATTGATTTGATGTGCGATTGCTTCTATATTTTCCGCATATGACAATTAATCAGAGAAGAAGGTTATGTGTTATGCATGCAATTCGAAATTGATGTATGATCGGGTTAATCTTCATTGAATAAGTGATTTATTCAGCTAATTTCTATATTATATCGGGAGCGATATTAATTGTTTGTAGATCTATTACGGTGATTGCAAACTTATTTCCTCGGATGAAATCGTGATACGGGCCGTGAAGCCTCCGGATTCATCTTTCTTCTGTGTTGGAAAGGTCCTTGCAAACGCCTTGCAGTCAATCTCTGATTTGGAAATACCTATTTTCAAGTGTAGATCGGAAGCGATAGAGCTTGGACTTTGGAATTCGAATTTTGCAGCAGCTTTGTTTTCTTGGTGCCGGTGTTGAAAATGTCTTTCAACGGTTTGCGACTCGAATATGCTCTTGAAGGCAGTTCGAATTATGTTGCATGGAAAGATCGCATGGAAGCAGTATTAGAAGATAATGGTCTGAAGGAGTTCGTAGATACGGATGTCCAAAAGCCCACTGATCCTGCTGAAGTCGAAGTATGGCAAAAGAAGATGGCGAAATGTCGAAGGATCCTGTTGGAGGGCGTCAAGGATCATATTGTATCCAGCCTGCATGGAAAGGTTTCTCCATTTCTAATGTGGAAAGCTTTGACGGATCTATTCCAGAGTAAGAGTGACCAAAGGAAGCTGGCGCTCAAAGATAAGCTCAGGAACATCAAGATGGAGAAGGGCGACAATATCGCCAAATACCTCACGAAGTTCACTCAATGCAGAGATGAGTTGGGAAGTGTGGGGGTGACTGTCGAAGACGAGGACATGGTCGACCTGGCTCTCCTTGGTCTTCCGAAGGCTTGGCACTCATATCAAGATAGTGTCAATGGCCGGGAGAAGCTGCCGGGATGGGAGCGCCTTTGGGCGGATCTCATGCAGGAGGAGATAAGGAGGACTACTCGTGATGGATCTTCATCAAAGGGAGCTGATGAAGAAAACTGCGCTTTGGTTGCCAAAGCAACGAAGGGGAAGGGTAAGAAAACCTCTCATTCTGGTGCAAAGGGCAAGAAGCAGGATATGGCGAAAGTGAAGTGTTTTCACCGCCATGATCACGGACATTATGCTACCAATTGTCCAAAGAAGAAGAAGAACAAGCAAGCGGGAAGATCTGCAGATGGAGAAGCTTTGGCTTCACAGTTCGAGCTTGACTTTTCACTGATCGCATGCTTGGTTTCAAGTGTGTTGGGATCGGTGTGGTTCTTGGACAGCAGTGCGTCATTTCATATGACGGGAGATCGGGATTTGTTCTCAGATCTGGAGGACAAAGATTTGGGTGTGCACATCGAGATGGGCGATGATGGTAGATACAGGGCGACTGGTATCGGTACCATATCCTTTCAGAGGGAGTCTGGTAAACCCTTTGTACTGAAGGATGTCATGCATGTACCTGGATTGAAGAAGAACTTGATCTCTGTGGCGATGTTGGAGGATAAGGGCTATGATGTGGTCTTCAGCGAAGGAAAAGCCTTCCTGCGCAGTAAGACTACTGGAGAGACCCGGAAGATAGGGGTTCGAACCAAGAACCTTTATCAGTTGCAGGTAGATGGCTGCGCAGCTATGGTATGCAAGGCGGGAGAAGTGGTGAGCCGGGATGATGAGGGCGAACTGTGGCACAGGAGATTGGGCCACCTTCACCATGGAGCTTTGAAGATTCTGCAGCAGATTTCTACTGGGCTTCCTAAGGGCACTCTTCCGCAGTCAGATCAGTGCAAGGGGTGTACTTTAGGGAAGTATGTGAAAGCCACCTTTCACGAGAAGGATAGTCGCGCCACGACGATCCTTGAGAGAGTTCACACACACGTGTGTGGTCCTTTCTCAGTTGCTTCGACAGCAAAGCACAGGTATTATGTGATCTTTGTTGATGATTTCTCTCGAAAGTGCTCGATCTTCTTCATGCAGAAGAAGAGCGATACATTCGTGAAGTTCTGTGAGTTTAAAGCACTGGTCGAGAAGGAGTCGGGGAAGAAGGTGATTTCTCTAAGGAGTGATAACGGTGGTGAATTCATCTCGGCTGAATTCAAGGAGTTCTGCAGCGCAGCAGGGATTCGGAGAGAGCTCATCGCACCCCATAACCCACAGCAGAACGGGGTGGCTGAGCGGAAGAACAGAACGATCGTGGGTGCTGCACGGGCGATGTTGCATGATCAGGGCCCACCCCTTCACTTGTGGGCTGAGGCATGCAATACAGCAGTGTATGTGCAGAACCGTTGTCCTCACAAGGTTCTTGGCATGAGTACACCAGAGGAGGCTTATTCTGGCAAGAGGCCTGATGTTTCTCACTTGAGAATCTTTGGTTCTCCTGTCTACATGCATGTGACGAAGGATGCGAGAAGGAAGCTGGATCCAACTGCTGAGGTTGGAATATTTGTGGGGTACACCGATACACCTCACAACTGTCAGGTGTATTTGTCAGACAGTCACAAGACTGTTGTGCGACGGGATATAAAATTTCAGGAGGAGAAAGCCATGCAGTGTTCGCTTGAGAGGGAGCTACACTTGCATGCAGATGAGGAGCTGTTAGTTCCTAAGGAGGAGCTTCCAGATGTGGATCAGCCACAAGAGGAGGTTCGGGAGGTGGAAGAAACCACCCAGGCAGCGCCAACCATCAGAGGGCGCATGCGCACTACAGAAGCTGAGCGACTGGCTCGGGATGCAGAGAAGGTTGTAGGACCACCTACAGCACAGCGCAGACAGAGACAGTCACCGGATCGGTACACTGGATACATGGCTCTTATGAGTCAATGTGTTGTGACAAAGCCATCCTCTTTTGAGGAAGCTGTGGAGGAACCCGCATGGGTTGATGCCATGATCGAAGAATATGATTCGATCGTCAGGAACAGTGCATGGGAGATTGTCCCAAGACCGGTGGGGAAATCAGTGGTGGGTTCGCGATGGATCTACAAGGTGAAGCAGGCGGCTGACGGGAGTGTGGAGAAGTACAAGGCGATATTTGTCGCCCGGGGCTTTTCACAGATCGAGGGGATTGACTATGAGGAGACCTTTGCACCTGTCGCAAGGTATTCTTACATACGGACGATCCTTGCTCTCTCAGCGCAGATGGGGTGGCACATTCATCAGATGGATGTGAAGACTGCGTTCCTCAATGGAGTTATTGAGGAGGAGGTGTACATAGAGCAGCCTGAAGGTTTTGAGATCTTCAGAAGTGAGTCGCATGTGTGCCGACTCAAGAGAGCACTGTACGGGCTGAAGCAAGCACCTCGTGCTTGGTACACTCGGATAGACAGCTACTTCACCCGGCTTGGATTCTCCAAGAGTGAGGCGGATCCAAACCTGTACCAGATTGTGGTGGAGGGGAAGCTGTTGATCATCGTACTGTATGTAGATGATCTGATTTTGACTGGCGATGAGCAGCTGATACTTTCATGCAAGGAGGATCTTGCACGAGAGTTTGAGATGAAGGACCTGGGCATCCTTCATTATTTCCTGGGATTGGAGATTTGGCAGCGCAGTGGAGGACTGTTTGTTTCTCAGGGCAAGTATGCCCGGGAGATTCTGGAGAGGCTCAACATGCAAGGCTGCAAGCCTGTTGATACCCCTCTTCCTGGAGGTTGGAGGAAGGGAGATGCTACTTCGGAGGAGGTAGTGGATGCCACTGTCTATCGACAGTTGGTGGGGTCGTTGATGTATCTGGTCAATACTCGACCCGATATATGCTATGCAGTTAACCAGCTTTCGCAAGCTATGGTTAAGCCTACCAAGCTCTTTGGGAAGGCGGGCAAGCATGTATTGCGCTATATCAGAGGCACATCGGGATATGGTCTATGGTACAGACAGGAGGATGGAGTGAAGCTTTCTGGTTTCACTGATGCAGATTGGGCAGGGAGTCCAACGGACCGAAAGAGCACTTCTGGAGGAGTTTTCAGCATTGGGTCGACAGCAGTTTCCTGGTACAGCAGGAAGCAGAGATCCGTGGCACTCAGTTCAGCAGAGGCCGAGTACATGGCAGCAAGTTTGGCTGCATGCGAGGCTATTTGGATGAGGAAGAGCATCTCTTTCATACTAGGA
>JAXQQM020062978.1:0-23249 GCA_034641835.2 Pinus albicaulis | reverse complement strand
GACTCTCCCAATATTGGTAATAAATTACAGAGACCTAACACTATTGAAAGTACATCAAAAGCAGGCTAGTTTAGAAGTACTTACCCGATCTTAGATTACTTTTGTGTCTTTCCTTAAGTGCATGTCAAAATTAGGGTAGTTTCAAAGTACTTACTTGATCTTAAGCTACTCTTTGTTTCTTCATCTGTTTGATTTCCCTCACTCCATTTCTTATTGTTTCATTCCATAAAATCAACTTAAAGAGATCCTTTGACATAGATGGCTTGCCCCATGGACCACTCTTGAACCTTGCTATTTCAATTAAACCCTCTTATGACTCCATAGCTCAATGGATTAAATCTACTCCTTTCCTATCTTATTAGCTGAACCATTCTTCCATCTATTTACACCTTCACCCTTCATATAGACTTCCTTTACCTTCATCATATCTTTGCCCAACCAAAACCAAACAAACAAAAACCCTTGTTCTTAATAACTAGCCTAATATCATACTAAAAGCCTTAAAGATCACATCTTTAAACACACTTGTAGAGAGATCCCTCTCTGGATTCAGGAGGGCTAGATCCTAGAATCCCAAAGCAGTTTTCATGTAGGCTCTGCAGCGTTTGTATTTTCCAATCTTGCAAACTACAGACTCCTAACAGATCTCTTCATAGGCACTTTAAAGGATAACATCCAACATGAAGTTCGCGTTTTGGAACTTGATTCATTGGAGAAGGCATTCAGGTTGGCAAGAAAAATTTAATGTAAAATTATGGCGACAAGGAAGCCTATCACTCACTTCTATAAAGAAGGAATTGTTGCTACGCCTAGATTTCCACAACCTACAAGGTTGACACCACAAAAATTGGAAGAAAAAAGAGAAAAAGGGCTTTTCTACAGTTGTGATATCAAATACACTAAAGGTCATAAGTGTGCTGAGAAGAAATTATTTTACATAGATTGTGAAGAGGAAGAAGAAAATGAATAAGAAGAGGATATACACTAGGAACCATCCCTAGAAGAGGAAGAAATTAATCCGACCATATCGAGTAATGCGCTGGTAGGAATTACCACTCCTCAAACTCTCAAGATAGAAGGACACATCAAGAAGAAAAATGTAATAGTGTTGATTGATTCAGGTAGCACCCATAATTTTATTCATTGTAAGGTAGCCAAGGAATTAAATTGTTTCCTATACCCAACACCAGAATGTCAAGTGATGGTTGCAAATGGAGGAACTATAAATTGCTCTGGAAAATGCAATAATATCAAGCTAACCATGGGGGAATATGTATTGACTAGTCCAATGCTTTCCATTCCTATGGGAGGTGCTGATGTTGTACTAGGAGTACAATGGTTACAATCTTTGGGACGGTAGCTTTTAATTTTCAAGAACTTTTCTTGAAATTTTTTTCAGAAGGAAAGGAAGTCGAATTACGGGGTATTGAAGGGAAGCCAGGAAGGATAATAAGCTCTAATGTCATGACAAAGATTCTAAAGAAAGAACAACGAGGCGTAATTGCACAATTATGCTCACTACAAGTTCCGACATCAAAATCATCTATTTCTGCAGATCTCCAACAAGTCTTGGACAATCATTCCAAGGTGTTTGAAACTCCCAAAGGACTCCCACCTTTTCATGATCATGATCATGCTATTCATTTGATTCCAGGAAGTGTTCCTCCAAACATCAGGCCTTATAGATATCCCTATGTCCAAAAGAGCGAAATTGAACGTATGATTGAAAAAATGTTAGAGGCGGGTATAATTCAACCTAGTCAAAGTTCTTTCTCTGCTCCAGTAGTATTGGTACACAAGAAGGATGGATCATGGCGAATGTGTCCGGATTATAGGGAGCTCAATAAGCTCACCATTAAAAATAAATTTCCCATTCCTGTGATTGATGAATTATTGGATGAATTACATGGAGAAATTTATTTTACCAAGATGGATCTTCGTTCAGGATATCATCAAATTAGAATGAAGACTGAAGATATTCCAAAAACAGCATTTCGAACTCATGAGGGTCATTATGAATTTTTGGTCATGTCTTTTGGCCTTACCAATGCACCTTCTACATTTCAAGGGTTGATGAATTCCATTTTCAAACCCTTCCTTAGAAAATTTGTGCTAGTATTTTTTGATGATATACTAATCTAGAGCAGGTCTTGGAAGGATCATGTTGAACATGTTGATAGGGTGCTCAAAATATTGCAGGAGAAACAACTATATGCAAAAACATCCAAATGTTTCTTTGGAGTACAAGAGGTGGAATATCTGGGTCATATTGTATCTCGCGAGGGTGTTAAGGTAGACCCTAAAAAAATTAAAGCCATTAAGGAATGGAAAATCCCCACAACCATAAAGCAGTTGCAAGGATTTCTCGGGTTAACAGGGTATTATTGCAAGTTTGTTAAGAATTATGAGAGAATAGCAGCACCTCTAACAACATTATTGAAGAAATATGCATTTTCATGGACTCCTGAAGCAACTAAGGACTTTGAACATCTTAAAGAGGCAATGTGCCTAACACCGGTCTTAGCTAAGCCAGACTTCACAAAAACCTTTATTGTGGAATGTGATGCCTCAGGAAATGGAATTGGTGCTGTTTTAATGTAGGAAGGAAGACCCATTTCTTTTGAAAGTCGTCCAATCAAAGGAAAGTATTTACATAAACCTATTTATGAGAAGGAAATGTTAGCAATACTACATGCACAAAAGAAATGGCGAACTTACCTAATGGGAAGACACTTCAAGGTAAAAACTGATTATGATAGTCTTAAACACTTTTTGGAACAAAGACTATGTTTAGAAGAGTAGAAAAAATGGGTCACAAAGATGTTGGGTTATGACTTTGAAATAATCTACAAAAAAGGAAAGCTTAATGTTGTTGCAGATGCACTCTCAAGAAAGAATGAAGAGGTGGAAGCATTGCTTTGTGTCATCTCTATTATCCAACCAGATTGGATAACCGAAGAAAGAGATGAATGGAAGAAGGACAAAGATGTATGGACACTCATTCAAAAGTTGTAGCAAGATTCTAGTACATATGATACATTTAGTTGGAAAAATGATTCCTTATGGTACAAAGATCACTTATATCTTTGTAAGAATTCCCAACTAAAACAAAATATTCTTTTGAAATTGCACACTTCTCCTTTAGGAGGACACTTAGGATTTTTAAAAACTCACCACAGGGTGAAGAAAGAATTGTTTTGGGATGGCCTTAAATCTGATATTCAAAAGTTTGTGGCGGAATGTTTGGTTTTCCAGCAGAATAAAGTGGAAACAATTAAGACCCCAGGACTTCTACAACCTTTATCAATTCCAAGTCAACGTTGGGAGGAGATTTCAATGGATTTTATCACAGGTTTACCTAAGTCTGAAGGAAAGAGTGTCATCATGGTGGTAGTTGATAGGCTTACGAAGTATGCACACTTTTGTGCATTATCTCATCCATTTAAAGCAAAACATGATTCACTTTACCATTTATGGACAAATTAAGCCACATTAAAGCCCAAGAGGGTTATTGTGGTAGCGACAAAGTCCATTTTATTTAAATTTTGGAGTGATTGTTATTATTTGATTGCTCAATTGGCTCATAATCATCGCCATCGTCATATCAATCGTGATGATTAAGTGATGAAATAATAAATATTTGAAGGATATCTTCATTGTTTTGTATCTGATAAAAAAACACAATGGGTCAAATGGTTACCTCTAGCTGAATGGTGGTATAACACTTCCTTCCATACTGTAGCAAAAATGACCCCATTTATGGCACTTTATGGATATCATCCACCATCCATCACATCATCTTTAAATTCGAAGTTCAAGCGTTGTAAAGATCCACGTGGGCATCGGCTTGATGGAGTTGTGAACTCTTAAAGGATAACTTGAATTTTGCACAAAATCGAATGAAACAACAGGCAGATCAACATCGCAGCAAGAGAATTTTTGATGTAGGAGATTGGGTATTTTTATGGCTACAGCTATACAAACAAATGTCCCTCAAGCAAGCTAAGAAGGATAATAAATTATCGCCAAAGTACTATGGTCCTTACAAGGTGTTGCAAAAGATTGGTACTATGGCATACAACTTGGAGCTTCCTGCTTCTTCGCGAGTACATCCAGTTTTCCATGTTTCATGCTTAAAGAAGGTTATAGGTGAAAATCTTCCAGTTCAAACAGTATTGCCAGAACTTGATGGGGAAGGGAAAATCATATTGGAACCTGAAGCAGTCATGGAAAAAAGAACTCGACAACTACGGAATCGATCAATTTCAGAGTATCTCATCAATTGGAAGAACTTACCCACTGAAGATTCTACATGGGAGGATGAGAATTTTATACAGAAGCACCCAGAGCTACTCAAGTGTTGAGGACAACACTTTTTTGAAGGAGAGGGCATGTTAGGTCCCTATATTACTAGTATAGTCCCTTATTGTTGTTAGTGTAACCCCCTTATTGTTATTATTGTACCCTTGTAACCCCCATTTTGTTATTATTGTGCCCTTAAATTATTATTTTTAGGTCGGCTAGGATTACATTGTGGCCCACTAGGATTACATTATGGCCCATGGACTCCTATATATAGAAAGGAGGTTTTGTAAATTGTATCATCCAAGAATTGTTCATTTATGTAATGTATTGGAGGTTTCCCCCTCGAAGTGGCTTATTTCTAAGGAGTTGATATCTCTTTTCTTCTATTTTTGGAGCTAGTTACACAACAATGGCCCACGCGATGCCCTTACTATACCACTTTGCATTGCAAGTTAAATAGTATAGCTTGCAAAGTCATAACCCAAACACTAATTCTTTGCAATGTGCAATGCCCTCCCGCATGCGACGTGATCTCTCACCGTTGATCGGTGTTGGATCTAATGGTCCTCGTTGTGCCTGCAAATCTGATTGGTCTTCATTATGTGATTAACATGATATTAAATTAAACAAAGTGTTGTGCAAGATATATGGCCCCGCTGTACCTGCAAATCTGATTAACCTTCTTGTTGTGCGATTAAATTCAATGCTCGATTTCAACAGAGAATTAAAATAAACATTTTAAAATAGAGAGCCCAATCAAAGCACAAAACACTTGGAATTAATTTAGAAATGAAATACTATTTTAAAACAGAGAGCCCGATCAAGCACAAAACACTTGGAATTAATTTAGAAATGAAATATACAAAGACAAGCCTTTAGATGGTTGGTTTCTACATTTATTTATGTTCTCCGTTCACTCCTTTCTCACACCTATTCCACACCCTTTCTCACTCTTATTCCACTCCCTTTCTCTCTACATATGGTAGAACCCCACAATGTTTGGTTTGTTTTGGCTTTATGCCTTTCTAAAATCCCCATATGGTTGAGGAACTGTCATTCAATTTCAGAATAGTTCATTCAACTAAATACCTAACTAATCCTAATTTAACTATTCTTTTAATCTGCAAATTAAAATGGATGTGTTAGCTCACATTAACTTAAAACAAAGTAAAATAGAATTAAAAACTTTCTCTTCTGTCCAGTAGAAGAAATCAACTCCAACTTTATCCTTTCAGTTGGATTCTCCTACATCAGGCTCCCGGGGTAAATTAAACTCATGGCTCCTGCCCATGAGCTATTCAATAGAGTACGCGATGCTTTGAATTTTGGCAGCGTCCAACAAAGAACAATCCTCCAAGGGATGGTTCTTCAATTTTACCAGATACTCTAAATATTATTTTCTTTGTGTCTTCCTGGATACTTGTGTGTCCAAAATCTATTCAATTTCCAAAGGTTGTGCTACAGGCATCTGTTTAATCCATGATCTCTCCTCATTCTGGGTGTCCCATTTTCATCTCTCCGAATTGTCTTCCTCATCAGTAGTAGTGTATGGGTACAGATCTTCCACATTAAAAATGGGTGAGATTCCCACACTCGAAGGTAACTACAACTCGTAAGAATTTGCAAAAAACTTCCAAAGAATTCTACAATGCCCTATCTTCTTCATCTTCAATTTGTTGTATTCGACTTGAGGAAACCTCTCCTTGCACAAATGTGCCTGTACCAGGTCTCCTACTTTGAATTTTATCTCCCGCCTTTTCAAATTTTCTCTCTGTTTATATCTTTGGCTGTTGTCCTATAGCTTAATTTTGACTTGTTCATGTAGATTGTTGAGTGCTTTCACGAAATGTTTGCCATTAACACTCTTGCGCTCCAACTGACCCAAATCCCGCAACTCAAATACTCCACGTGGGTGCATTCGATATATTATTTGGAAATGACTTCTGCCTGTTCTTCTGCTAGGTGAGTCATTGAAGGAAAACTCCGCTTATGCAAGAACATGATCTCACTATCTGGAATTTTTACCGACCAGACTCCTCAGCAGATTCCCAGACATTCACAACTTTAGTTTTCCCATCTGACTGTGGGTGATAAGCCGAATTGAAATTTAGTTTGGTGTCTAGCTTCTTACTCAATGTCCACCAGAAATGGCCTGTGAAATTTACATCCTTGTCCGAGATGATGGACTTTGGCAAGCCATGTAATTTGACTATCTCTAAAAAGAACAAGTGTGCGACATGTGTGGCATCACTTATGTTTCTACATGGAATGAAATGTTCCATTTTGGTGAAACGATCCACCACCACCATGATGGAATTGAATCCCCACTGTGTCTTTGGTAGACCTAAGACAAAGTCCGAGCTGACTGAGTCCCATGGTCTGTTCGAAATGGGTAAGGGTATATAAAACCCTGGATTCTGGTTGCGTCCCTTTGCATGTTGAAAAAATTTACACCTGATCACGAATCTCTAGATATCCCTACACATTCTCGAATAATAGTAAAAGTGGATCAGCTGATCCAAAGTCTTATCTATGCCAAAATGTCCAGCCAAACCTCGACTGTGTTTTTCCTGGTTTAAGTTCTCTCGCATAATAAATTCTGTAATACACAATTGTCCTCCTTTGAACAACAACCCCTCCTACATGTTATAGTCAAACCATGGACTATTGTATCTCAATAGTGGATTTTGGAAAGCTTCATAATCTTCGTTAAAATCTTCATCCATCTCATACAAGTCTTTGAGATGTTCAAATCCCAACACTTGCCATGCGCTTTCTTGTATTATCAAACTTCTCCTACTTAACGCATCTGCCACCTTGTTGTCTTGAGAAATGATGTGTTTCAAAAAAAATGTAAAAATATGGAAGTACTCCACCAATTTCACATGTTTGTGATTCAGCTTGTGCAGTTGCATAATGTATTGTAATGCAGAATTGTCTAAAAACAAGAAAAATTCATTAGCCAGCTAATAATGTCTCCAATGATTCAACGCTTGGAAAATTGCATAAAAATATTTATCATAAGATGTATAATTCTTCCTGATCTCATTTAACTTCCCGCTGAAGTATGCTAGTGGATTATCTTCTTGGTTGAGTATTGCAACAATGGCTATCCCACTAGCATCACAACGAACTTGGAAAATTTTGTTGAAGTCTACCAGTTTTAGGATTGGGTTTTCAGTGATCTTCTTCTTCAAAAAATGATAACTTCTCTCAACAGATTTTGTCCAATGAAAAGGCTCATTTTCCTTCTTAATGGTTTCCACCATAGGTGCAAAAATACCACTGAAGTACTTAATAAGATTTTGATAGAAACTTGCTAGTCCATGAAAACTTCTTACTTCAAACAAAATTTTGGGAGATGGCCAGCTTACTATGGCTGCAACCTTCTCTGGGTCCATCTTCATCTCATTTTTAGAAATTACAAATCCTAAATTAATCAATTCTTTCTTGAAAAAACATTTTTTTTTAAATTCATCAACAATTTATTTTGCTGCAATTTTTCCAGCACATACCTCACATGCTAAAAATGTTCTTCCTTCGTCTTACTGAAAATAAGTATATCATCTAGATATACAATCAAAAAATTTCCAATGAATTATTTCAACATCTCATTCATCAAATGCATGAACGTGATGGGAGCATTGCTCAGCCCAAATGGCATGACCAACTATTCTTACAAGCCTTCATTGGTCTTGAAAGTTGTCTTCCATTCATCACCTTCTCTAATCCTGATATGGTGATAGCCACTTTTCATATCTATCTTTGAAGAGTACGTTGCTCCACTCATACTATCCATCATATCATCCATCTAAGTTAAAGGAAACATGTATCTGATAGTGATATTGTTTATCACCCAGGAATCAGTGCACATCCGCCATTCACTTCCTTTCTTGAGAGCTAAAATGGTTAGAACAACACAAAGACTCAAACTCTCCCGAATAAGCCCTTTATACAACAATTCCTGTACTTGCTTCCTGATCTCCTATTTGTCTTTCGAACTCATCCAATAAGAAGCCTTGTTTGGAAAATTGGCTCTTGGAATAAAATCAATATGGTGAATAATGCTTCGCTTTCGTGCTAATTTTTCTGGTAGATCATCTACCACAATATCACTAAACTCCTGCAGCATGTCCTGTATTTCCACAGTCAAATCAGCGATTTTTGTATGCATAATTACTACTCTTGGCCTCTGCACAATTGCATAATTCACCTCATTCTCCTCAATATTTCATAGAAACTCCTTTCTGCCTATCAGCATTGTTTTAGTCCCACTAGTTTCTGCAATATCTTCGTCTTTCATGGGAATTAGCGTATGCTTTATCCCATGCTTCACAAATTTGTAAAAATTATTTTCCCCATCATGGATGCCCTTTCTATCATATTTCCATGGTTTTCCTAGTAGAATATGGCACACATCCATAGGCATAATATCGCAAGTCACCTTATTCTTGTACTTGCCAATTTCAAACTCCACCTCGCACTGCTCATCAACCAACAGTTGGTGTCCTTTCTGCAACCAAGAAACCTTATAGGGAGTCAGGTGCTTTGAATTCTTCAAACACAAATTTTCCACCATCTTAGTGGCTACCAGGTTATTAGTGCTTCCACTATCTATAATCAATTTGCAACATTTTCCATGAGACTTGCACAAAGTCCAGAACAATGCTTTCCTCTATGTCAGGTTTGCTACTTCCTTAGTTGGTTTTAGTAAAACCTTGTTCAACACCAAGGCCTCTCCTGTTTCAATCATATTCTCCACCTCTTGGGGTGGTGCCTCTGCTATATGAGGTTGAGCAACATACACTCCCCTCTGTCCAAATTTCTCATTTTTAGGACATTCAAAAGACCTGTGCCCCCATTTGTGACACTTGGAACACTGATAGTCATTTTCTCTGCCTCTACCATTACCTCTTCCTCACTGGTATTTCCTTCCACATCTAATGTTACCTTCCCTCTCAGTATGTCCCAAAGTCTTTGAACTACTGCCCTCTTCATTACTGTTGGCACTGTTACCTCTACCAAGGGACTGTTCTCTTCTTCTACCTGAACCACGTCCTCTTATTCTATCTGAACCTCATCCTCTTCTTGGATTCTGCTTCCTGATAATCTTTTCTTCCACCTTAAAAGTGCATTGATATGCCTCCTCTATAGTTTTAGGGGAAATAATACTGATCTCATCTAAGATTTCCATCCGTAGACCATTCAAAAATCTTGCTGTCTTCTCAGGGGTATCTTCAACATACCCAGCGCTCAAGTTCACTTTATAGAACTCTTATGTGTATTTCTTCACAATCATCATTCTCTGTTTTAGATTCTAGACTTGTCTGTAAAGGGAAATTTGGTAATCTTTAGGCAGGAACTTTCTTTTCATCTTTGAAACCATCCTATCCCATCTCTTGACCAAAGTCTTATTCAGTCTTCTCCTTTCTACCTGCACACTATCCCACCACAATGCGACGTTTCCTTTCAACTTAGTGACAAAAACCTGATTTTCCTATCCTCACTAACTTCCTCATACTCGAAGTATTTATCTAACTCACTTATCCAGTCCAACAATGCTTCTGTGGACAAAATGCCATCATAATTGGAGAGATCTGGTCTTGGGTTGCTACTAGCCATCAAAACATATTTCATTAGTTTTATTTTTGGTGTCTCGTCCTCTAACCCATACGTTGGGGCCACTGTCTCACAATCACTATCATCTCCATCTTCCGGTTCCCTATTCCTTCCTGCTTCCACTTCTACCAAACGTGCTGACAACATTCTAATATCTTCACGCAGTCCTTCATCTATTGCTCCCCTTGCAGCTCTTCCCTAACCTCTTGTTCCTACTTCTTCATCACTTAGGAATAGAAATTTTCGCTCAGGTACCAAATTATGTAGACTAGCTACAAAAATATTAGAATGTGCCACGGAACTGTGTTTTATGATTCCACCCAAAATTTCCCTTACTCGCAGCAGAGTTAAACTTTGGAATTTATTAACATACATATGTGTACGATCACAATGGAGTTCTACACATACCACACATAAACCCAAAACCAATGCAAATACACAGGATTTCTTATCGGAGGATCCCAAAATGGTTCCGACCAATTGCAGGTGATCGCACTTTGCATGATTTACAATATAACTTAAACATTAAACTCTATTTCTTATGATCTATGATGTTTGGAAACATCAATACGTTTCCTTCCCCGCTTCACATCGTATACCATTTAACTTACCTTGCGACGGTCTTAATGCTAACTTCCAAAAGTTGCGATTTCTGATTTCGCTCCCGACACGCCTTCAAAATACGATGTTAATCTTTGTTGGATATGACATTCCATGCTCGCCTTCACCGTACCACTTCACATTGTAAGTTGAATAGTATAGCTTGCAAAATCTTATCCCAAACACTATTTCTTTGCAATGTGCGATGTCCTCCTGACTATGACGTGGTCTCTCACCGTTGATCAATGTTGGATCTAATGGTCCTTGTTTTGCCTACAAATCCGTTTGGGATTTGTTATGCGATTAACATGATATTCAATTGAACAAAGGGTTGTGCAAGATTTATGGCCCCGCTGTAACTGAAAATAAGATTGACCTTCTTGTTGTGCGATTAAATGCAATGCTCGATTTCAACAGCGATTTAAAACAAACAATTTAAAAAAAGGTGCTCGATCAAAGCACAAAACACTTGGAATTAATTTAGAAATGAAATATTGTTTTAAAACAAAGAGCCCGATCAAGCACAAAACACTTGGATTTAATTTAGAAATAAAATATACAGAGCCAAGCCTTAAGATGGATAGTTTCTACATTTATTTATGTTCTTTGTTCACTCCTTTGTTGCACCTATTCCACACCCTTTCTCACTCTTATTCCACTCCCTTTCTCTCTACGGATGGCATAACCCCACAATGGTCAGTTTGGTTTTGGATTTATTCCTTTCTAAAATCCCCATATGGTTGAGGAACTGTCATTTAGTTTCAGAACATTTTATTCAACTAAATACCTAACTAATCCTAAATTAACTATTCTTTTAATCTGAAAATCACAATGGTTGTGTTAGCCCACATTAACTTAAAAAAAAAAGAAAATAGAATTCAAAACTTTGTCTTGTGTCAAACAAAAGAAATCAACTAAAATTTTTTCCAACCTTGGGGAAATGTTGGTTCCAATATTTCTCAAACCTGGTATATTTCATTGTTTGTAGGTGCACTATTGCCTATCACTTTTCCTAGATGGGCTAGTTTACCTTGGGGAAACCTTGTTGTTAGCACCACTATTCGTACCAATTATCCTCTTTATGTCGATGTTGTTGTGCAAGGTGGTCCTTCTTTTCTTGTTGGGTACAACCCTAATAGCATGACTTATCTTAGGGGTACTATGTCCTTTGGGGACACTTACCCTTGGGTGGGGGGGGAGGGGGAATCCTTAAACTAGTCACACTGGACCACATTCCCTATTTATTGGGATGAATTATCACCATGTTCCACAAATTTTTCCTCATAACCAAAATATGGGGGGACCTCACAGTTGGTGAGGAGGATCTTCCTCCTATGACCCATTCAGTCAGCTAAATAATCCTTTCTTATCTTCTCTTGATCTTAAATATTTTTCTAATTTTAAAAATGATTCCATCCATCATGATCCTTGGTGGCCACCCATGCCTGCAAAATCACCCTCTGATATCCCTAAGTTTGAAGGGAATCATAGATAGAACCCATCAACATATATCAACACCTACCATCTTTAGTGCTAGTGAAACTCTTTGGTGAATGATTCAATTAAAATATGCCTATTCCAACATACCTTGAATGGAGATGCTGCTAAATGGCATATTGAACTAGATACCACATATGACAACGAATTTTATTTCTTAGCCCAAACCTTTTTGACTCGTTTTCAATTAACCACAAGGTATGACATTGATTCTAACCTCTTGTCCAACTTTAAACAAGATAAGTCCACTATCATTTCTGATCATATTCATGAGTGTTGATAACATAAAAGGTTAGTTAAAACATATCTTATTGACTATATTCTTCAAAAATGGTTCATTCAATTGTTGTTGCCTCCTATAGCCAACGATGTCATTATGTTCAGGTTGTTGCCAGAGAACAAGATATCTTATCTACCCAGCAACTAGATCTAATTTACTCTCATTTAGGCCCACTTTATGAAGAAATTCCTAATGCTCCATGCCCTTCTATGGAAAGACCAAAATCTATGTTGGGACCACACTTTTCTATTGTGATTTGTTCTGTATCCGACTCCATGAACCAACTTGCTTCCTAACTTGAGAAATTAATCGTGACATCACAAGCCCCAAAAAAGTGTGCATGACTTTGAAAAAGAACCCTCTTCTGAGAAACCCACTAATGTTCTCATGCTGAAGTACAAAAAAACTAAGAACACTTAGAAACCTCGTGGGAAAAATAATAATATGAAGAATAAAAAAAATAATGAACCTGCATAGGAGACTCAACCAAACCCACCTAGTCAAGGAGGGGCACATTTGAATGTCATTGTAAGGTCAAGTTCCCTTGCATAATTTCTCAAGGTGAGAATTTGACTCACAAGTGCCCTCGAATGGATGAAGTCCATCGACTTCGTGCACCACCACCTACTATTCAACAACCAGTTGTCTTGACTCATAAATTTCCTGTATAGCCTCAATAAATTTCCTGTCTTGACTAGTTTGTGGGAGATTTGTTTAACCCACCTAGTCTGATTTTTTTTTTTCTCTCCTTTTGGATTTAGATCTTAGATAAGCTAATATAAGGGATCCATGAGCTGCAAACTTGTATATATGCACAATATTCTTAGAAGTGCTTTATTTCAGCAGGCTTGTTGAACTGTTCCAATTTTGGAATATTACATGCTCACCATGTCTACTACCACTTGTTATCCTCCTGTATTCTACAGTTTCACTAGGTGACTATATAATTTCTACAATATGATGAAGATAAAATTTCTTGACTATCATCTATCTGCAAAAATCTCACTACCTTCATTATCTTCATAAAACCTTTTTCACTATCTCTTATTTTGCCTTCTCTAAAAGTCTCCCTCGTACTCTAAAAACTCATGTTTGGGCTGAATTCTCTCATTCTCACCAATTTTCACTACCAAAAGCTGCATTTCCTCATTTTCTGCACTAGGAACCCCATAAACCCCCTCACCTTCAACACTTTTCCTCATTTTTATTAAAACAATGTAAAAACTCCTTTTTACATTGTTTTAATATTAAAACTAAACCTTTCGGCCCTATTTTTTTTATATTAAAAATTTATTTTTAATTAAAATTGAACCCGACCCTTTAAAATTTTTAACCCCCCTTGATTTATCATAAGACCTTCTAATTATATAGCCCTACCCCTTATAAATCACCCCCACATACACCAAACCCTGCGCTGTAATAAAACCCCGCCACCTATCTGCCTAGGCCCCACCATCTGACTTTCAGCCACTCCTTTCACCCCGACCACTGTTGATCTACATCCCCCAATATCTGACGGCCAAGATCCGATATTTCACATATAAAGGCGCGGGGGTTAAACAACCCCAAACCTTGTGAAATAAACTGTTTTCACCCTCGTACCTCCTGCCATGCATCACACGCTAAGTGGAATCACACACCCTCCTGAGATACCACTAAGCACTCCTCATCTCATGCGAAAACCCATATTCCTCATTCACACCAAATTCCGATATCGCCATCCGATTCAAATGTTCTATAGCCTTGTGGCTCTGCAATGAAGCCGGATCCGCTATCAAAACCTCCGCAGCACTCCAATAGCCTGAAAACCCCAAACGAACGCTGAAAAGTCACGAATGTGGATTTTAAAAACTAATTGGTTGTTTTATTGTGCACATATCATGGCAGAAATGCAACAAATACATTACAAGGGTCCAAAATTTATTGAATGAGTGTTCTGGGTGACGATCCAGAGGCTCTTATTTCAATAAGAGGGCCAAAGGTGTAATATCAAGCATAATCATCAATGAGTTATGACCATTGATGGTTATTTAAGCTCCCCAATAGCTGTAAGATGCCCCACTACATAAAAAATTGCAGAACAGAGATGCAGCAAAAGAAGACAAACAATCAAAGGACCTTGATAGTGAAGGATAATCAAGGATTAAAGGGTTAAGTAGAAATTAAAATACAAATCAGAGATAAAATTCAGAATTAAAGGAAAAGACAATAAAGCATACAGTGAAGACAAATCCAAGTTTAAAGGCCTAAATAGAGCTTAAAAGGACACATTCAAAAAAATTATATAGAGCAAAGATCAACACCTAAGCAAATTCAAGTGACTAAACCAAAAAACAATTAATTCTTCAAAGGACACATATTGCCACCTACAACATGTTTTATTTTCAATAAAGACATCAACAATTATTGAAACAGTCAGAGATATTTCTCAACCTCTCAAAAATTATTGTAAAAGTTATTGAGAAGCCTTAAAAGTCAAACATTTCCAAAAGTTAGCTCAAACAGTTAAGTTAGGAGTTATTGTTACAATGATTCAGTCTCAGATATTTTGCCTTGGGCCTTGCATGGTCTCAAAGGTAAAAAAATCATTAACTCTGTAATAAATACAAATCTGAAACCCTAGCTTATGATCACCTCCTCATTTCGTAGATAAATACTGCATGTATTATTCATTTTTAGTGTTGGTTGGTTGGCCGATTGCTGGTTGCTGAGCTAGTTGATGAGTTTCTAGACTGGATTTGAGAAAACCCTCAGTTTCAGAGATCTATTGCACTAGAGTAATGTAACTGTTTTGGACATTAGTAATAAAAGCACGTTCACAGGATTTTTTAGCTATGTTAATGGTGAATCTATCCTTATTTTTCAAATGTTTTCCTTCTTTTTTCCATTCTGTCCATTATTTCTCTAATAAAAGAACATAAATTTTAGATTAGGATATATTGTCTTCGCACCTTAATTCTGTCTTCTTTCTTTATCTTAATGTTTTCTTTTGCAAGTTTTGATCAGAGAATTCTCAATTTCTCTCTGGTTCCACCTAGCTTGTTGTCTTGGAAATGATTTAATAGAGTCAAGCCAAAGAAGTCTATGGTATGCCCTGTCCTTTGGTGTAGCTTAAAATATTGTTTTTAAGGACTTTCTTTAAAGTTTACTTAGTAGATTTGAGCCAAAGAAGTCTATGTTATGCCCTGTCCTTTCGTTAGTCTTAAAATGTTACTTTGAAGGTATTTAGAGTGTTTTATTAAGGAAGATAGGTGCATCTTGCTCTTTAGTTGCACTCATTGTTATATTAAATGTTTTCTTTGTCCGAAAGTAATTCTAGGATTGTTGGATTATTGTCTTAAAGGTTTGATTATTAAAGTCTAGCCAAAGAAGTCTATGATATGCCATGTCCTTTAGTTTGTCTCGAACAGTTACTTAAAAGGCTTTTCTTGTTGACATAGAGTTGAAGGATTCTTAATTTCCCTTTTGTTTTACCGTTTTCACAACTTATTGTTATTTCATATCACATCCAATCTAAGAGATCCACTTGATATAGTTAGCTTTCCCTATGAAAACCCTTGCAGTGTTGATGAACAATTAAATCCATTTATGACTCTATAGCCCAATGGATTAATGTTTCTCATGGCCTATCTATTCAGTTGAAACACTCCCTTAATTAATCACACCATTGATATATCAACCAATCAATCAAAACAAGCAAACAGTTCTAAGAACTTCATAACTAGCCTAAAATTTTAAAAGAAAAGCATAAATACATATAATTTATAAACACTTACATAGAGAGAGCCCTCTTTGAGCCTAGGAAGGCTAGGTCCATGGAATCCAAAGTGGTTTGATGTGGTTCCCTGTAGAGTTGTTCTTTCCAATCTTGCAAATCATGGGGAGGAAACATAGTGGCAACCCTACTGGGGAATATTGAGTAATAAATAGCTTAAATATCATCCCAAAAACTCAGAAAACCTCATGTTAACATAGATGAATCAAGTGTTAGCCAAGGATGGTATCTGGTTGCTTATGGTGGATAATAATCAACCATAAAACAATTAAAAATCCTCCACCTGGTGACTCAACTAGTTTTCAGTAGGCCTGATGACTCCACTGGTTTTCCATAGACTCCACTGGGAAAATCATTTTATCATTAAACATCAACATAACACAGTCAAGAATACTTTGTGGATTAAGTATCTCTTTTGAAGTTTGGTTTTCCCTTTAGAACTGCTATGGCTCTCAACCTTTCTAAATTTTTGGGTTTAAGTCCTGGCTTCTAGAAAAATCTATACCAGGTCTCATCTAGACCCAAATCCTCCTGCAATAGTTGATAATCCTGAAAGCATCCTTAGGAAGTATCCTAGATCCGAAATTCCAACTGTTAGCAGACCTATCCACAAAGCAAGTTACCTACCTGAAAACCTCAAAGACTTGCAGAATATCCTCTCTGACTCACCCCTAGAGCAAAGCTTGTATAGGACTAGATCTCAAAGTTGGATAACTAAAAAAGTTTTAGACCCATGCACCTTACAGCAGAATCCTTTTGTACTAACCTCACCCCCCACTTTTCACCTTCCTCCATTTAACGTTGTACCTCCTTTTGTCAATCCTCCACATGTTAACCCTCCATTGTTTCCCCAACCATAGATCATGGCAACATGGTATGCTCCACTGGTTCTACCATTGCCCTTAGTTGTTCTGCCATAGGACTACCAGTCCAAGATTCCCTTATATGATGCGAGTAGTTCCACTACAACTCAACAACATGTGGATAGAATGAATTACTACTTTGACAAACAAGAAATAGATGATGAAATTGTTAAATTTACAATGTTTGCTCAAAGATTATGGGGAGAAGTAAGAAAATGGTTCAAAATCTCAACCCCTAATAGTATAAATGACCTCCTTGCTTTTCATCAATTATTCTTAAACAAATGGGAAGTCAATAAGAACCCTCTCTAAATCTTATCAGAGTATGAAAAAATTAAGAGGAATGTTGGAGAAGGTGTCTAAGAATATTGCACTAGGTTCAATAGTGTATATAATGCCCTCCCTACACACATGAAACCTCCACAAGGTCTATCTCTAATGAATTTTCCTGATGGTTTTGACCCAGAAATTTCTTATCAATTAAGAGAAAGGGAACCCCTCACATTAGAAGACATGCAAAGGGGAGCAGTAAGTGTAGAAGCCAATCTGATTGCCAAAAGAGCTAGAATGAAGAATGAAAAAAGAGGCAGATATAGGGAAGAAGTTGTAGCCTCCACATATGATACAAAGATTGATAACTTAGTCAAAACCATGGAAAACCCATGCACAAAACCATGGGTGGTTCCGCCCACTAGAAAAATAGTCGTGGAAAGAATATAACACAAACCCAACATTCTCCCACTTGTTGTTTTCTTTCCGCAGGGAGCCACAGGAGAGTTGAGTTATTAGCCCAACTTTGCAATGCCCATTATTTCTCTACACCAAGATAACTTCTAAGTGCTCACAGACTTCGTCAATGCATCTGCAACATTCTTCAAAGTGCCCACCTTTACCAGCAACACCCTTTTAGCCTCAACCATATATCTCACAAAGTGATATTGAACATCAATGTGCTTTGTATTTTAACGATAAGCAGGGTTCTTAGCCAAGAAAATTGCACTTTGGCTATCACAATCTATCCTTATAGCTTGCTGCACCAACCCCATACTTGAACACAATCTCTGCAATCAAACTAATTCCTTGCTTGCATGAGTGGCTGCCATGTATTCTGCCTCTGTAGTTGAAAGAGCCACTACAAACTATCTTTTACTCATCCAAATAACTACACCTCCAAATAGGCTAAACACATACCCATTTTTAGATCTTCTTTGGTCCTAATATCCAGCCCAGTCTACATCAAAAAAACCATGAATGTCCAACACTCTTTCCAATCCTGGTCTTCCTTGGTAGCATAAGCCATAATCACTAGTGCCACGCAAATATTTGAAAACCTGCTTCACTACTGTCCAATGCTCCTTCCCTGGGTTTGAAATAAACCTACTCAATACTTCCACTGCATGTGCAATTTCTGGTCTAGTACAAACCATTTCATACATCTAGCTAGCCACTGCACTTGCATATGGAACATGGGACATATCCTCCTCTTCTTCTTCTGCCTTGGGATACTATTCAATAGACAGCTTTACACCTATAGGAATCAGAACATTCACTGGTTTACTATCCTGCATATTTAACCTCTACAATATAGTCTTGACATACTTCCTCTGGTTTAACCAGAGCTTCCTCTTTGCCTGATCTCTCTTAATTTACATGCCCAAAATATAGTTTGTAGCACCAAGATCCTTCACATTGAATTTGGAGAATATTTGTGTCTTCAAATCTTGGATAATTTATTTTTCATTTCCAATAAAAAACATATCATCCACATACAAGACCAAATAAATAACATAGTCACCAATTAATTTAAAATAAAGACAGTGATCCTCCTTGCTTATGGTGAAGCCAAGTCCCCGTATATAGGTATCAAATTTCTAATACCACATCCTTGGTGACTATTTTACCACATACAAATAATTCTTTAACCTGCATATCAGTTCCTTCTTCCCATTCACCATAAAGCCTTCAGGTTGTTTCATGTAGATCTCCTCCTCCAAGTCCCCATGAAGAAACGATATCTTCACATCCATTTGTTCTACCTAAAAATCAAATGCAACAACAATAGATAAAAGTAATCTAATATAAGTAATTTTGGCAACAGGAGAAACAATATCACCAAAATCAATTCCCGGCACCTGGGAATGACCTTTTTCTACCGACTGAGCTTTGTATTTATCCACCTTGCCTTCTACATTCATCTTCTTCTTAAACACCCATTTTCTCCCGATGGGCTTCCTTCCAGCCGGAAACTCCACCAGATCCCATGCCTCTTTTTTATGCAAGTATGCCATTTCATCAACCATGGCCTCCTTCTAGATTTTTCCATCCTTTGAATCTAGTGCCTTCCTGACGGTTCTATGTTAGGTCCCTATATCACTAGTATAGTCCCTTATAATTGTTATGTAACCCCCTTATTGTTATTATTGAACCCTTGTAACCCCCATTTTGTTATTATTGTGCCCTTATATTAGTATTGTTAGGTCGGCTAGGATTACATTGTGGCCCACTAGGATTACATTATGGCCCCATGGAATCCTATATATAGAAAGGAGGTTTTGTAAATTGTATCATCCAAGAATTGTTCATTTATGTAATGTATTGGAGGTTGCCCCCTCGAAGTGGCTTATTTCTAAGGCGTTGATATCCTTTTTCTTCTATTTTTGGAGCTGGTTACACAACATTTGGTATCAGAGCTTTGGATTCTAGGGTTTCGCTGCTCCAAACAGGTCATCGTGGCATTTTCACTATAACTTTTTTTCTACGAAGTTTCAGAAGCTGAAATTTTTAGGGTGCGGCGAAATCTTGAGGAATTTTTTTCTAAATTTCGAGTATCTCATCAAGTGGAAGAAATTGCTACAGAAGATTCTACATGGGAGGATGAATTTTATACGGAACATCCGGAGCTACTCAACGTTGAGGACAACACTTTTTTTGAAGGAGAGGGGCATGTTAGGTCCCTATATCACTGTAGTATAGTCCTTATTATTGTTAGTGTAACCCCCTTATTGTTATTATTGAACCCTTGTAACCCCCATTTTTATTATTGTGCCCTTAAATTAGTATTGTTAGGTCGGCTAGGATTACATTGTAGCCCACTAGGATACATTATGGCCCCATGGACTCTATATATAGAAAGGAGGTTTTGTAAATTGTATCATCCAAGAATTTTTCATTTATGTAATGTATTGGAGGTTGCCCCCTCGAAGTGGCTCATTTCTAAGGCGTTGATATCTCTTTTCTTCTATTTTTGGAGCTGGTTACACAACATTCTAGGACAATCATCAGTTATAGTTAAAGAAAAATTTGAATAGAAAGAAGATGGACTATACCTTTCTGGTTGTCTTCTTTCTTGAAATGATCTTCTCACAGCTAGAGTTTGTGGCTCTTCCTCTTACGAGTCTTTCTCCGTTGTAGAGTCTGATTCATCCTCCTTTAGCTCGAACACTATCTTATTGATGTTTAACAACATCTTTCACCTCTCTAAACACCACATCTCGGATGTACACAACCTTCCTTGTTTCCTGGTTCCAAAGCTTGTAACCATTTAAACCATCCCTATACCCAATAAAGATGCACCTTTCAGATTTATTATCCAACTTGGTCATTTTATCCTTTGGAACATGTACATATGCATCACATGCAAGTACCGTCAGATGTGAAAGAGAGGGTTTCTTACCAGTCCATACCTCATGTGGAGTCTTATCATCCAACGCTGATGAAGGTGATCTGTTAACCAAGTAACATCCAGTCTCCACTACCTCTACCTAGAATTATTGTCCTAACCTGGTACCACTGAGCATTATTCTTGTCGTTTCCGTCAACATTCTTTTCATTCTTTATGCAACTACGTTTTGCTGAGGTGTGTACGGAGTAGTCTCCTACCGTGCTATACCACACTTCTTACAGAACTCTTCAAATTCCTTCTTGTAGAACTCCCCACCATTATCTGTCCTCAACACCTTTATCTTCTTCTCTATCTGGTTTTCCACCAGAGCCTTAAATTCTTTAAATTTGTCAAAGAATTCAGATTTCTTCCTCAAGAAATATATCCATGTATTCCTTGAGAAGTAATATATGAATGAAACATAGTACACAGAATTACCTAGTGATGGAACTGACACAGGTCCAAACACATCACTGTGCACAAGCTCTAATATCTTATTCGACCTCTTAGCACCTGAAGGAAAACTCACTCAATTCTGCTTCCCATATACACAATTTTCATAGAAATCAAAATCCAAAGAGCTATTAGACATACCTTCTACCATACCATTTCCATGTAGTATTCGAAGGCCCTTCTCTCCAATATGTCCAAGCCTTTGATGGCATAGCATGGTATTTTCTCTAGAGACCACTAGGCTTTCCAATCCACTTTTGGGAACCACAAAACTATTGCACCCATCATTAAAAGTGATTCCCTAAAGATTTTACAGAGTTCGAATCCAAACTCCCCGCATTAATACCAGTGCTCCCCGAACCATCTTACAGGTATCTTTCTCGAACACTTTTTTTACACCTGCATCATCCATCTTGCTTACAAAAATTAGATTTCTAGCCAATGTAGGAATGTGCAAAACACTAGGAAGTGTTCTAATCATTCCACCTTATAGCTTCAACTTGAATTTTCCACGTCCGATGATTCTGGCCTTCCTATCATGCCCTAGGAAGACATCACCGCTGTTACACCATTTTTTGGTCATCTAACCTTTCATCATTAGATGGACCCAAGTACACCATGTAAGACCAGTTTTACCCCAAGTAAAACTTCTTTCACTATGTTAATTAGGAAACCCCAAAAGGAATAATTAATTAAACCATAACTTAATTATTATTCCCAGTCATGTTTAACCCAAAAACAAAGAAATTAATGAGATAAACCCATAGTTATCTTATTATTTTCTAGGAATAATTATTTAAATAATGTTCCTTGTTAAATATGACCAAATCAACCACCATTAATCAAATAAATCATTATTTATTTGATTATATCCCAACCACTTCCTTAAAAAGATAAATAAATCATTTATTTATTTATTTTTCACTAATCAAGGGATTTGACCCAAGTCGAACACCCTTTCCCTCCAACAAATAATAATAAAATATTCCATAGAGGTGGATCTAGATGTGATTAACATTATTTTAATCATGCACCAAGATCTAGAAGGACCCAATATTTTGTTATAAATAGGAGGGTTTTCCCCATCATTCTTCACCTTTTGTTGCATAATAGATCACTCTGGATCTATACACTCGGTCTCATTTTCTGCCATTGTTGCTCCCATTGAGCTCTACCTTCTACATTGGGTTTTCTACATCTACAAGAGAGAGAAAGCTTAGATCTGAAGTGCTGAGGACTACAAAGAACCCATCCCATTGAGGAGATCTGGATACACCTTCTTGTTTCCTCCCAGGTGCACTGTAATATAAAAATTCATTCAAAAATCGTGTTCTTGTCTTGTCTGTTGGATGCATGGAGCAAACTCTTTACTTTACTGCTTAATGTCTTTCCATTTATAGATCTGTTTGCTGCAGCACTTTAACTACTAATTGCAGATCTGAAGATGTTTTGCAGCCATTATTGTTGTTAGGGCTATTAGTTATGCGTAGCTAAAGTGGTTCTTTTTCGTACACTTCGACGAAGAATTCATACTAACAAATGGCGACTCCACACGGGTTTAAATTACGACCGCTGTCGTTTTTCATATTCCTGCATATCCAGCTACTTCAGGCCCTAGGGTTTCTTTTCAGCTGCTTAGTTCTCCTCTTTTTATGTCATTTTTCTCACATAAAACCCTAAAAACTTAAAATTTCTAACTTCCGTGTGTTTTACGGCCTATTGTGCGGGTGGCGACACCGGCCGCAAGCGGGGCCGACAACACTACTGGGCGTCTGCCGCCGAGACAACCGGAACGGGGGGTCGCACTTTGGCCCTAAACCGGCGGCCTGGACCTCCCGAGGTCGCCGCACTCAACTTGTTTTACGTGACTGCCCTCGGATCAGGTCGAAAGCTATGACTGCCTTTTTCCCGGCATTTTACGCACTTTTTACGGGTTTTAACACGGCTTACGCCGGGGGTCTATTGGCCTCTGTCTCAGCCCGCCTTAACCAAGATCTGATCTGTTTTTACTCATCTAAGTGGGAACCCAGTCCCTTAGGGCTTTAGTACCCTCCACTTTTTGTGGAAGAGTTTCAGCTGTTTCAGCCGTCGGTTTCAGAGCTTCAGCCCCCTCTTTTTCCAGATCTGTTACCTCACTTTCAGATCCATTGAAATCAGCCTCTTTTCCTTTCAAATCACCTCTTGTCATTTTGTTTG
>JAXQQM020077527.1:0-14118 GCA_034641835.2 Pinus albicaulis | reverse complement strand
AATGAGGTCCGGAGTTAAATGATCTCCGACCGATCTATGATGTAATTGGGTGTCTTTCCTTTTTCGCTTTCAACTGCTAGCCCCCTCAATCTGCATGACAAAGAAAAGAAAATAATTGTTTGTTGAGCCTTCAAGGAATGCATTTCCTCTGAAAACACATCATCCTTGAAGCCCCCTTGTGCCTTTGCCTTTTAATGAAATCCCCTCTGCTGTTCCCATTATAAAGCCTCTTTATTGTGAATAATGGTGCTCCCAAAGGCTTTAATTTGCCCTCATATCCCTGCAGAATTGTCCATTTCATCCCTTCTTCCCTTTGTCAAAATTCCCCTTTTTTGTACCCCCAAATCCCTCCCCTCGTCCTCCAAAACCATTCTAAAATCCCCTTTAAACCTTCCAAGTACACTTTGTTTGGTTTAATTCCCCTTCATCCCCCTATCGTTACCCATTTTGGCTTTTAATTTTGTTGAAATGGGCCAAAAATCATGTTTTCTATGTAATTGAGCCTCAGCCCCTTTCGACCTAGTCCCCTATACATCTCCCCCTTAGGTCTCCGTAATAAGCAAGATTGGCAAAAGTCCGATCACAGAGTTAACATCATTTCAACCAACTTTGGGATTCTAGGATCTAGCCCTCCTGAATCCGGAGAGGGATCTCTCCAATATGTACAAAGATGGATATTGTCTTTGAAGTTTAGGATGATGATATTAGGCTAGTTATGAGGTCCAAGGGTTTTGTTTGGTTTTCTCGGATGGTTGAACATAATTGCTGTCTAAGGCGGAAAGATCTATATGCAAATAGGTTCAAAGGTGAGAAGTTGCAAGCAAAAGAGTAAGCTTTGATCACGAAGAAAGATGATGGCAAGTTTTCAATCCATTGGGCTATGGAGTCATAAGAGGATTTAATTGAAACATTCAGGTTCAAGAGTGATCTATGGGGCAAGTCATATATGCCTAAGGATCTCTTTAAAGTTTGATTTATGGAATGGAGTGATACAATAAGAAAGGGAAATGACAGATGCAGAACAAAGAGCAGCCCAGGATCTGGTAAGTACTTTGAAACTAGCTAGCCTTTGACTAGGCACTTAAGGAAATCATAGAAGCAAACTAGGATCTAGTAAGTACTTTGAAACTATTCAGGCTTTGATACACTTCTGATAGAAAAACATGTAAAAACAAAGGGAAACACAAAGATAACACAGAATGGTCTAAGATCCGATAAGTACTTTGAAACTAGTCAGCTTTTAACACATCCTAAGGGAAACAATCAAATAGTTGAGCAAATAAGAAAGGGACTCAGGGCTAACCTTAATTTCCTCAGTTCATCTTCACACAACATATATTGAAAGTAACATTTAAAAATAACATTCAGCTAAGACAAAAAGATGAGGGAACGCCAGCATCCCTGTACTTAAACTAAATATAATCATTTTCAAATAGCACAGTTGAAAGAAAACATTTAAATAAAGATTTCTCAGCCAGAGAAGGTTACTGATATACAGTAGGTCCTAACCCTATTTAAACTGTTCTTTATAGTGGAAAATGAAACAATATTGAAAACAGAAACAAAATACAAGTTACAGTGAGAATAACATCACCATCAGCATAGACCAGGATCCCATAAATCAGCTTGTATTGATGCTTCAAACCAGTTACAATCTTCAGATACAGTGTTTTAATCCATCTCTCTTCACAACCTAACCTATCTGTTACAAGCAGAGCTCAAAGAGCCAGTGAAAGCCTATCTACAATCAAGAGTTTTCTGCTCAGAGATAGTTACAATACTTCAGCAATTACATTAACAACCAACCAATCCAACACCTCACTCATCTTCTACTGAAGTATTTATAGAAGGATGAGGAGGTGAGATCTGAAAAAAGATCTCAAAATCAATCAATACAGATATTAATATCTTCCCGAATTTTGAGGAGCTCAACGAAGAATTATACAGGTGTTCTACTGTATTGAATGATATACACTCACAATTTAAGCTCGGTGGGAGCTTTGTTTGAATTTTGAGGCTCCGCGTACTATTAGGGTTACTCTGCAAACATTCTGTCATTAAATCTAGGGCAGAAATAACTTCTTTGGCTACTTCGAGGCAAAATATCTGATTTTGTTCAATAAATTCAGCCTCTGATTGAGCGTCTTGAAACAATAGGTGGCACTGCGGTGGTTGAGGAATCAATTTGCCTCAAATATGGCGGTGGAGGCAATATCTCAAGCAAACACTTTTTAGGTTTTCCTTTTTAATCTGTGTTTTGAGTCGGGGATCAGGCTTTTGATAACTGTCTTAGCCGTAATCCCCACTCATCTGATCTTTATCCCGTTGTTCTGGTTTACTTTTGGTCTTCAACATCTGATACTCTTTTTCTGCCGTTTGTTTACTGTTTCCAGGTTTTACGGGGGCGTATGACAAAAGAGGCTCATGAAACCTCAATGATAGTATAGCTCTGCACCTCGTGGATGATTTCTTCAAAGTATTCGAAAGATAGAGGATCGTCATCCTCGCTCCACGAAATTTCTCCATATAGATCAGAAAGAACCTAAAAACCTGCATAAAACAAACAAAATGAGGAAATCCTGCGTTATAAGGGCAAATCTGCATCGGAGGGCGTGCGGGAAAACGGAGCAATCAGAGTCGTTGATCGCACTGTGATCAACGGTCGGGGGCTATCGCGAAAGTCAGCGGAATGAGTAGTTGACTAGGCAACGGAATCAGGCAATCAGACATGGACCGTCGATTTGCGGAGATCGACGGCGAGGATAGAATTTTGATCGCGCCGGGAACCAGCGAAATAGCATGCAGGTTGGTTAAGGGTCGGGCGGGTTAGATGGAAGACAGTCGTTGGATGCGGGGATCTCAATCGGACGGTGGTCAATAGTTCCGCTGGGTGGCTCTGGTACGAAGGATAACGCGCAGGCGATGTGACAGCACGACGGTTTTTGAAACAGGGCGGAGGACACGCGTCGGCCAACGTGTGGAGTCGCTGGCCAACGGGAGAAAACCGGCTTTCCCCAAAAGGTGGTGCGGAATGGAAACCAGAGGTTTCTAGAAAATGGCGCAGGGAAGGGGGGGTCCACCAGGTGAGCAGTGCTCCGTGCCATCGGATCTGGGGAGCAGATCGACGGCCGAGATAAATCCATAATTTCTCGGGCGGAAGACTTTAGAATTTAGTTAAAACCCGATTTTCACGTTTTTCAAAGGTTTTTGGTTTTGTTCGGGTGGAAGAATTTCATTGGAGGGATAGGCGCCTGTTGGTTAAAACGGTAGGTTCTAACGCTCGGACATGTGGAGGAAGAAAAGGCAGGGGGCTTAGCCTAAGGGGCTTAAGCCCAACGCATAGAAAAATGTGTTTTCTATGGTTTTTTCAAAGAATTTCAAAAGGAATTAAAATTCCGATAAGGTTAAAAAATGGGTTTTTAACCTTGGGAAATGAGATTAATGAAAGGATAAGGGAGAACATATGTTTTTGTGGGGTTTTTATAAAAGAAAGGAAATGGAGACATGAGGAAATGTTGGAAGAAAGGGGAGTGAACAAAGGGGAATGCAGCAGTACTTTGACCTGGATTTTTGTAGAACATCAGAGGTTGGAGAAGGAAACAGGTATGAAGATTTAACCAGCCACATGAGTTTCACCAAAGGACTTCAAGCACCACACCGGTGGACTGAACTTGTTTTCGAAGGCTGCAACGAATATTTAGCCACCAACTAACATGATGGAAAAAATATAGGTGGCTAACAGCGGCTCCATTTGGGGATGGTGCCTTCTTGAAGGCATCAAGAATTCAGACCTGACTTCTCTGGGATGTCGACTGGTGCCTGATCTACTGCTTGCTCTTGCTTTTCTCTAAAAAATAATATCAGTCATGAAGGAAACATGAATTTCATCAATAGCACTTTCTACCTACCCAATCCTACTGATCTAACATTTGTATTCATCAGAGTGCACTTGGATTGGCAAAATCTATTCACAACATTTTATTCTTTTGAAAGCAGGAAACCTAATCTATTTCTACTCCTTATTTCTCCCTGAACTCAGATTAAACAGTTGAGCTTAGATATTTCTCTACCTAATCTAATGTCTGTTGGGATTGAACTGTCCAACAAACTTTCATTCTCTAAATTCTAAGACAGAAATTCAAAAACAGTCAAGTCAAGATTGAACTGTTCGACTTGCCGTGATCTATGGCATAAAAAAAAGCTGCACATAGATTATTATTTGCATAAAATTTAAAAATTAAAACAGAAGGCTTAAGATCTGAAAGTTTCTTATTATGGCCTTCTCTCTTCCTTTCAGCTTTGTTTTTGCTTTTTCTTTGAGCTGTCTTAACTTTTCTTCTGGTTCAAGTTTTGAGCTGATTAGAACCAGGTCTTGATATTTCGTGACTCATATAAGAAAACATAGTTTTGAGTCATCATCTATTGGAAAGTTTGGTTCAGATTTTGAGTTTGTTTGAACCTTCATTTCTATCCTAATTTATCTACTGATAAGCCAAGATTAAACAGTTTGGCATAATCAAATTCACTAACCTATCAGCAGTAAATTCAAAAGTTAGTCAGTCAAGATTAAACTGTTTGACTAACTAGAAGTGTGTTTTCAGGAGTGGCATTTAAGCTTGCACACTTTCAGGTTTGTTTCTCTTTTTGGCATGGGGCCTTGCCTTTCTTGTTTTCATTTCTGCCCTCTTTTCTTTCTTTCTTTGTTTTTGTATTTTTTGATTTTTCATAACTTTGAATGCAATGATGGATGAAATGTTTACAATGGAAAAAGGTAAAAGGCTTCAAAACATAAAATGGTTTAAGAAAGGTAATGCTTAAGCATCCTGCCATTGACAAAGGACTCTTTAAACAATTTGCTCCATTCAAATTTCCTTGTAAGAAGAATGCATTGTTTCCAACAACTGAATGAATAGAGTAAGGGCCCAGCCATAGATTGTCAAATTTTCCGTGCTTGCCCTTTTCTTCCCTTCTTGAGTCCCACCTTAAAACTTTGTCCCCAATCGTGAAATTGCTGGCCTTTGTTCTTCTATCAAATCTCTTCTTGATACTATCTTGCTTCTGCAATGATTTGTTATACACTTCCTCTCTGGTTTACTGAAGATGAATGGTTTGATTTATTCTTCTGACATGTCATTTTCTCGGTCCGCAACTCTGAATTAACTTCATAACTTGCACACCAAGGTCGTTTAGGAAAATTGCATCCTGCACCACTGTCGTGAAGTAAGACATACCACAGATTTCTTCAAAGTTAACTGTCACTTCCAAAGGCAATGAATCATTGGTGGTGCCAAGACTTTTTTTGTCCTCCAACATTTTCGATTAGTGTCTACGAAGCTTTAATGAAGATTCCGTAAGTCCATTATCTTGGGGTAACAGGGCCGGGAGTCCCAATGTTATCCTCATACTTCTGTAATGTGATTCAACCATTTTCTTTTGATCCAAATGCCGCCACATTATCTCGTATGATCTTGGTAGGACAAAAAACTGGAAAGGATGTTAGTTTCCATAAATTTTATGATAACTGAATCATTGGCCTGTCTACAAGGAATGGCTTCTATCCACTTAGTGAAATAGTCTGTGGCAGTGAGAATCCACCTATGCTGGGCAGAAGATGGTGGATGGATTTCTCCTATGAAGTCAAGTCCCCATTGTTGAAAAGGGGCTTCAACAGTGATTGGATGCAGAGGAAGGGGTAGTAATTTTCTCTTGCCTTCAAACAACTGGCATTTTTGACAAGTGGTGGGCATCTTATGAACATCAGGAAAAAGAGTGGGCCAATAGAAACCAGCCCTCAAAATTTTGTTGGCTGTGGACTTCCAGTACAAATGACCTCCACACTCCCCTTCATGGAACTCCTGCTTAATCTTTTATGCATCAAACTCAGGCAAACATTTAAGCAATATTCCACTTGTATTTCTCCAGTAAAGACATTTATCAATGATGCAATTGTTTATAGCTTTTAGTTTTAGGAATCTTGCCTTTGTTTTAGATAAACCAGGAGGTGTATTCAGATTAAGCAAAACATAAAAAATATCAGTATACCAAGGAGAATTCACAAAATGGTCTTCAATTATGGAAGCTGAGAATTCCTGTTGGTTGTCCAAAGCATTAATCATGTTAATATCAAGAACTTCACAGTTTGATTCAGCCATTAATCTAGCTAGACCTTGGCCTTTGATGAGCTTAGTGGGTTTTATCTCTAAATCATATTCGAGGATAACATCAATCCACTTACCTTTCTTACCATCTGGGTCCTGTGTTAGAATGTCTTTAACAACTGATTTTGGGACAAAGGCAATAGTGTGTGAGTGAAGGATGTATACTTTGAAGTCTTTCAAAGCCTTTACCAAAGCAAAAGCCTGCTTTTCCATAATGTTGTACTTTAAAGGGGCATCCCTCAATGCCTTACTAAAGAATGCAATGGGCTGCTCTTTTCCTTGTGGATTTTTCTGTAAAAGGATAGCAGCTATGGTATGTTCTGATGCAAATGAGAAGATATAAAAATATTTTGAAAAATCAGGACTTATGAGAACCGGTGTTTTGGTTAACGCTTTTTTCACCAGCTCGAAGGATGTCTTTGCTTCCAGGGCCCATTTTATCCCTTGCTCCTTCTTCAGCATGTTTGCTATATTCCTGAGGAGCTCAGCCAAATTAGGGATGAACCTTCTCAAAAAGTTGATTTTTCAAATGAAAGACTGCAACTCTTTGATGTTTCGAGGATGGGAGATCTGCAATATGGCCTCAATCCTCATGGGATCAATCTTTATACCCTCTTCTGAAATGATGTGCCCAAGAATTTTACCTTCTTGGAGGCCAAATAAATTCTTCTTAGGGTTCAAAGATATCCCAAACTTTCTGCACTTCTCGAAAACCTTCCTCAAATGTTCTAAGTGTTCTTCATCTGTTTTTGAAAACACAGTTACATCATCAAGATAGATAATGATGAAGAAGCCCAATTCTTCCGAGAATGCTATGTCCATGGCTCTCCCGAAAAGGTTTCTCCAAGATTCATTAGACCAAAAGGCATTTTCACATACATGAAAGTGCCCTGTGTGGTAGTAAAAAGCCGTCTTTTAATTGATCATCGTGGTGGACTAAGACTCCGACATATCCTAAATAGCCATCTAGCAAAGAAATCTTAGGCCCCCACCACCCCTTGTGAAAAATATGATCCATCTGCAAAGGGTAGTTGTCTTTCAATGAAGATTTGTTTAAATTTCTAAAGTCTATACAAAGCCTGATTTCTCCAGTCTTCTTCCTAACTGACACCAGATTAGATACCCACTCAGAATATCTAATAGGGACAATAATACCAGCATCGTGCATCTTCATGATTTCCTTCTTAACCAATGGGAACTGGACAGGGTTTATTCTGCGCAGTTTCTGTTTGAATGGTTTTTGGTTCTCTTTAAGAGGAATTTTGTGCTGTATTATTTCAGTGTCATAGGATTTAAGATCTTCATAACTCCACGCAAAAACATCAGAAAATTCTTTAAACAGCTCTAAGTATTTGAGTTTAATGTGAGCTGGTAAAGTTTTAGACAGTTTGATCATTTTCGGTTTTTCCTCACTGCCTATATTGCATTCCTCCACTTCAGTTTCTACAGGTTCCAGTTTAGGTTTGTTGGCCACATCATTAAAATCAAACAGTTCTTCTAGAGGGGCCAAACCCTTGGGCAAACTATCATCCTTAGAATGCAGAGTTTCCAATTCCTCTGTTTCAGATTTTGCACTCCATTCTGTTTGATTTGTAAGTTTTCTAGTTTGAAGGTTAATGTCTATAAGCTCAGGAGACGGTTCTTCTTCACCAAGAAAATTTTCTTCACTGCAATCTGTATCATAATCTGAATCTGAACTATGGAGTTCAAATTCATTTCTGAATTGCATGAAGTCTTCTATTTGTTTATCTCCGTCAAACACCTGCCAATATTTCTTATTATCCGGGACAACTGGTCTGAATTTTATCTGAGATGTGTCATCATATAGTATTGGGCAGGTTCTAGCAGCAAAGGCTAAATTGTGGGCTGCAATATTTCTTTTCCTCGGGACAAAAGTCAGGTTGGACTCCTCAAATGTTCTCAAAAGATCCATGACATCATTTCGGTAGGCCCTAAGTCTGGGGTGATTTGCATTATACTCCCCATTAACTTGCCTAATGATTAATTCGGAATTGCCATATACATTGATTCTCTTGGCACCTAACTTTTTCAGTAAATGTAAGCCTAAGAGCAGGGATTCGTACTCCGCTATGTTGTTGGAACACCGAAAGTTTAATTTACATGAAATACATTCTGTATGATTGTTTTCAGTGTTAGTGATCCAGACACCTGCACCAGCATTCGTTCTGGTGCATGACCCATCAAAATACATAGTCCAGAGAGAAACATTTTGAGTTTTATTATTTTGGTGTATCTCCTTTATATAATTTGATTCCTCAATTTTTTCATCGGGTTGAGGATCGTCTTCTTGACTGTCAAGTTTTAAGTTTAATGGATTGATGACTTGCAGTTCAAGACCTGTGTTTAGTTTGCTAGGATTTTTAGACATAATAGACTGTTTCGGCAGTTCAGCATTGTGTTCCTCTTCCTCCGTTTCAGCCATTGATTCTGTTGAAATGATTTGTTCTGTAAGTGTTTCATCATTAAACATGATAAAATAATCAAGGCTCGTGCTTACAGCGTACAAAGGAGAGTTTTGAGGCTGGTCTTGACTTGTCACTGTGTACTGCATGTGGGTTTCCCTGTAAAGTCTTCTAGTCTGATTAAAAACAGGGATAGTCGCATAGGTCATGTCCATTTGCATAGTTCCCTGTAACTTAGCCCCCCAAGATCTTGATAAAAGCATTCCAAACTTTGGGGGTACATCAGCCACAACAACATCCATGACTAAAAATTTGGCTGGAATCTGGGCTAAGTTAACACAGAGATCTTTTATCAATCCTAGACATTTAACTCTGCTTGAGTCAAAGGAGTACAAGTCTTTGTAAGGTCTGGTAATTTCAAGACCCAGGCTTTCCATTACAACTTTTGGCATTAAATTATGGGAAGCGCCTGAGTCATGCATAGCATTGTGCAGAATTTTATCATGAATGTTTAAGCTTACGTAAAAGGGAGGGACAGGACCTTCTTGAAACTTTCCTTCAATCTTTGGACAAAAAATAAGCTCTGGTTGGTCATCATTAAGATTGAGTGAATCTTCATTATCTTCTAAGTTCAAAGCTTTCAAAATTTTGGACCTATATACATGTTGGGCAGCTAACTCAGTCAAAGGAACAGAAATTTTGATCTTTGAGATTTCCTGTTCCAGGCTGAAAAGGTTTTGACTCTTTAAAGCATTGATTTCAGCCTTGCTTACTGCCACTTTATCAGCAATAACAGCTTGTTGATTTGGTTTATCTATAGTCGAAACAGTTTTTTTACCAGGAGTAATAACTGGAGTGTTAGTACTGCTAATGTTTGCACTCTGTTTTTCAATATTTTGAGTGTCTTTCTCTTTACCATTACCAGAATTATTAGCCACTGTTTTGTCTTTTTGTTTGATTGTTTTAGACTTGGTTGCAGTGCTGTTTTGAGAAGGCTTGTCAGAGGTTTTATTGTTGGGGGTTCGTTGATTAGATTTGCTTCTGAGTTCACATTCCTTTGAAGGCTCTATGACAGCGTTTTCCATGTTTTGATAATAATTTTCATTATCATCTCTTTTGTCATCGTAAGGTGTATAAAGACCTTGTTTTTTATCAAAATGAACCTCGAAGTCATCATCATCTGCCCCAAATAAGTTTATATCATCCTCCTCTGTTATTTGATCTACTTGCTCAACCTCACTTAAAAATTTTTTATGGAAGGGAGGAGTGATCTGTTGATCCTCTTCCCTAGGTCTGTTTAAAGGTTGGTTTCTTCTGTTACTCTGATTTTGGTTTTGGTTTCTGTTTTGAGGAGCGTTTTGATTTAGACTTGCTTGCGCTCTCTCTAGAATGCTCATTTTCTTCATCATTTCTTCCATCATTCTTTCCATCTTTGAGCTTGAAGTAGAAGGGGTGGATTCCTCTCTAAAAGATACTCTCTTTTCAGCTTTCATCCTTGCTCTCTTCTCCATAAGGTTAACTTCCACAGAAAGGGCACCTCTTTGCATGTCTTCAAGGGTTGCAAAATCTCTTTCTCTAAGTGAGTAGGTCATATCAGCATCAAACCCTTCAGGAAATTTGTTTAAAGCTGAGCCCTGAGGGGGTTTTAGTTCAGGGGAAAGTGAATTATACACGCTGTTAAATCTAGTACAATAAGCTTGTACACTTTCCCCAGGGTTCCTATGGAGATTGTTATAGTCGGCAAGGACTTGGAGAGGATTCTTCCTCACTTCCCATTTGTTTAAGAATGTTTGATGGAAGCCTTGGAGATCATTAATACTATGGGGGGCTAAACCTTTAAACCATTTTCTTGCTTCTCCCCCCAAACTTTGAGAAAATAGTCTAAGTTTGACAGAATCATCATCAATTTCATTTCTGTCAAAGTAGTCATTCATCTTGTCCACATGTTGAGATGCTGTTATAGTATTGCTAGCATCATACAATGGAATTTTGGACTGATAGTCCTGTGGAAGGTTGACTAATGGTACAGGAAGGACTAAGGGAGCATACCATGCTGCCATGATATGTGGTGGATTTACAAGAGGAGGTGTGGGTTGAAGTAGAGTGGTTTGAGCAGTGGACGAAGGATGAACCGAAGTGGATGGGACAACAGAAGATTACTGAGCTGATCTTGGATGAGAGGCCCCTAGATTATGTAGAAAATGTAAATTAGGAGGTGTTGATTCTCTATCTCCAAGGGGCTCACTTGTTTCAGGAGATGAAAGTGAAGGCTCAGAATCTAGCTGATCTAAATCGCCAAATGACCTAGTCCTGAATGGGTTCAATAAGTCAGTTTGCGATTTCTAAAGAGCTGAAATATTTTCAAGGACCGAATTAGCTCTTAGGAATGATTTGAAAACAGTTGAAAATTGTATCTTAGGAGACTTCCTAAGGATTCTTTCCAGGTTGTCAACTATCTCAGGTGGATCAGGGTCAGGATGGCCTCTAGTGTGAATCTTTTTAGGAGCCACTATGCTAAATTTTTAGACCCAAATAAACAAGAAAGCTCAACCAGATATGACAATCTTTGAAAGGTCAACTAATCTACTTTCACAATTCGAATCCTGCAGCCTTGTAACCAGGTTTGAAGGATATTTTAAGGATGAGGGTTCTTCCCAGGGGAGTCTTAAGGTCTGTTCAGGATTGTGGAGTCACCAGGTGGAAAGTATAGAATTTTTTCAAAGGGGTACACTGTCCACCACAGTGTTTGTGAAACCTTCCTTTTCAAGGATATCTCAAAACACAACAAACTCTAACCAGAGATTGACTTGGAGGGCATTCACCAGATATGTCACCTCTAAAAGAGGATGAGACCCGGAGGCTACCTGGCCCTTTCCAGACTCTGTCTTAAGAGTATAGAGTAAAACACATCAAAAATGTAAACAAGATATCAAAACTAGTGTTTTACTACCAATCTGAAATGTTTTTGGTATTTTTTGAATTGTTTTATTTGTGGTTTAGAAGAATTTCCTAACTTTGCCTCAAAACTTAGCTATGGTTATGAAACAAAGACAGTCTATCCTTATGGCTAAGCAAGCTGATTTTCCAAGGTTAGATAAAAACTTAAAGAATCCTAGGGTTGACCTAGTTTGTCACTGATTCAAACAAGTCTCATCATGATTACCATTTCTTGGTAGAGCTTGAAAAGGCTGCTTGTTACTCTCAAGGTCTTATGTATAATCTGGGTTTGTAAGATCCCCAGTGGAGTCGCCAGAAATGTTAGGTCTCTGTAATAAGTAAGATTGGCAAAAGTCCGATCACAGAGTTAACATCATTTCAACCAACTTTGGGATTCTAGGATCTAGCCCTCCTGAATCCGGAGAGGGATCTCTCCAATATGTACAAAGATGGATTTGTCTTTGAAGTTTAGGGTAATGATATTAGGCTAGCTATGCGGTCCAAGGGTTTGTTTGGTTTTTTCGGATGGTTGAACATAGTTGCTGTCTGAGGCAAAAAGATCTATATGCAAACAGGTTCAAAGGTGAGAAGTTGCAAGCAGAAGAGTAAGCTTTGATCAAGAAGAAAGATGATGGCAAGTTTTCAATCCATTGGGCTATGGATTCATAAGAGGATTTAATTGGAACAATCAGGTTCAAGAGTGGTCTATGGGGCAAGTCATCTATGCCTAAGGATATTTTAAAGTTTGATTTATGGAATGGAGTGATACAATAAGAAAGGGAAATGACAGATGCAGAACAAAGAGCAGCCTAGGATCTGGTAAGTACTTTGAAACTAGCCAGCCTTTGACCAGGCACTTAAGAAAAACATAGAAGAAAACTAGGATCTGGTAAGTACTTTGAAACTATCCAGCCTTTGATACACTTCTGATAGAAAACATATAAAAAACAAAAGGGAAACTCAAAGATAACACAGAATGGTCTAAGATCTGATAAGTACTTTGAAACTAGTCAGCTTTTAACACATCCTAAGGGAAACAATCAAATAGTTGAGAAAATAAGAAAGGGACTCAGGGCTAACCTTAATTTCCTCAGTTCATCTTCACACAACATATATTGAAAGTAACATTTAAAAATAACATTCAGCTGAGACAAAGAGATGAGGGAACACCAGCATCCCTGTACTTAAACTAAATTAAATCATTTTCAAATAACACAGTTGAGGGAAAACGTTGAAATAAAGGTTTTTCAGCAAGAGAAGGTTACTGATATACAGTAGGTCCTAACCCTGTTTAAACTGTTCTTTATAGTGGAAAATGAAACAAATTGAAAACAGAAACAAAATACAAGTTACAGTGAGAATAACATCACCATTAGCATAGACTAGGATCCCATAAATCAGCTTGTATTGATGCTTCAAACCAATTAAAATCTTTAGATCCAGTGTTTTAATCCATCTCTCTTCACAACCTAACCTATCTGTTACAAGCAGAGCTCCAAGAGCCAGTGAAAGCCTATCTACAATAAGGAGTTTTCTGCTCAGAGGCAGTTACAATACTTCAGCAATTACATTAACAACCAACCGATCCAACCCCTCACTCATCTTCTACTGAAGTATTTATAGAAGGATGATGAGGTGAGATCTAATGAAAGGATCTCAAATACAATTTATGTAGAATTAATGTCTTCTTGGCCCTTGGAGGCTCGATGAAGAAATCATACAGGTGTTCCACTGCATTAAATGGGTTTACACTTATGAAGTAAGCTCGGAAGGAGCTTTTGTCGATCTTTAAGGCTCTGTGTACTATTAGGGTTACTCTGCAAACATTCCGTCATTAAATCTGGGGCGGAAATAACTTCTTTGGCTGTTTCGAGGCAAAAAATTTGATTTTGTTCAATAAATTCAGCCTCTGACTGATCATCTTGAAACAATAGGTGGCACTGTGGTGGTTGAGGAATCAATTTGCCTCAAATATGGCGGTGGAGGCAATATCTCTAGCGAACACTTTTAGGTTTTCCTTTTTAATCTGTGTTTTGAGTCGGGGTTTAGGCTTTTGATAACTGTCTTAGCCGTAATCCCCACTCATCTGATCATTATCCTGCTGTTCTGGTTTACTTTTGGTCTTCAACGTCTGATACTCTTTTTCTACTGTTTCTTTGCTGTTTCCAGGTTCTACAGGGGCGTATGACAAAAAAGGCTCATAAAACCTCACTGATAATATAACTCTGCACCCCGTGTATAATTTCTTCAAGGTATTCGAAAGGTAGAGGATCGTCATCCTCGTCCCACGAAAATTCTCCATATAGATAAAAAAAAAACCTTACAACCTGCACAAAACAAAAAAAATGAGGAAATCCTGCGTTTATAGGGGAAAATCTGCATCGAAAGGTGTGCGGGAAAACGGAGCAATCGGAGCCGTTGATTGCACTGAGATCAACGGTCGGGGGCTATCACGAAAGTCAGCGGAATGAATAATTGACTAGGCAATGGAATCGGGAAATCGAACGTGGACTGTCGATTTGCGGAGATCGACGGCGGGGATAGAATTTTGATCGTGCTGGGACCCAGCTAAATAGCATGCAAGTTGGTTAAGGGTCGGG
>JAXQQM020077356.1:0-143972 GCA_034641835.2 Pinus albicaulis | reverse complement strand
TATCAAAGATGACTCGATTCCAATATGTAAACAAGCATATAAGTATATGAGCAATATTCAATGATGTGTTCAAAATATAGACCAGTGCTTTAAAGTAAATGACAAATGCTTGCTCAAAAATGAAATTCAAGATATAATGACAATAATCCCACAAAGGAAGTGTTAGACCAAGATCACAATATACAATTAAATTTGCAACACCAAATAAGGGTATTTGCCAATGAAACGAGATATATCAATCATCCATGAGCATAATGATCATTAAAATGACAACATGCAATGAAGTTGTATGTAGAAGCAAATTTCCAAATACCATAGAATTAAACTTGTTGCAAAATTTAAGGAATTAAAATGCTTGTATCCAAAGTGCTTCTTGAGATAATATTTGCATGTGAATCTTTAAACCATCAAGATAACAAAAAATTTGGGAACTTTGCAAGTAAATGTGATGAGATAGTGCTCTTGGTTTATTTTATTAATTAGTTCTAAAGCAAGGTTACAATTGAACTCTAATCCTCAGACCTCACCCTCGCCCAAATATTTGGATCTCACAGTGAGGAGTCCATAGAGGTAGAGGGTCCTTAAAACGTCTATTCAACCAACTTAAGTTGGAGGTAAATTTTAGAGATGCAAGTCTAGTATGAAAAGTGAAATGCCTACATAATATGAAAGTGAGTTTGCAAGTGCTATATAAAAGATGGAGATGATTCAATTAAATATGCTTCATAGTTAAAACAATAACTCAAGTTGCCATAAATTGAAAGTGCTATGCTTCTTTACTTGTAGTATATTGTGAAACTTATCCAAATGAGAAATAGATCACAAAACATAAGTAAGTGATGGCAAATGAGATTGCAAATTAAAAAATTAAAGGACTATGCGATTTGTGTTACTTCCCAATTAGAGCATGCATATGTGATGTGAAAGAAAACGGAAATGTCAAAACCACTAAGTCAATCCATCTACAAATTCTCTCCTTTGAAATGGAGAGATAGGGATGCCAATGGGTAAAACCCACGCTCCCACAACAAAAACATAATTTTTTATTAATTTTACAAGAATGAAATGTCCATGAAGCCTTTTCTAAACCAAGGAAAGTCTTTACAAATAAAAATTGAGACCATAGACTTTTCCTCGGTGAGAATTTCTAAGAACTCAAAATAAATTCAGATTTTACAATAGGAGAAGAGAAGCTAAGCCTCTTTTATGCCCACAACCAAAGAAGAGAGAGTTATCTTCCTCATTAGAAATTAAGCCCAAAGGTCCTGCAACAACTTGTTAGTAATTTCTTGTAGTTGTCCACTCAAGCTGTCACAAGAAAAATTTGAAAGAGGGCTACAAAACCAATCAAATATTAGAGAGATAAAATTACAAACTATTGCACAACGATTTACAAAGTGCTAAGCCAAAGAGTTCGAGTAAAGTCTCCTATTTTCTTAGTCATCTTCAAGCTCTTAGATAGCAAATGAAAGCAATGAAGTATAATGTTTTAAAAAATATTCGAATTTAGAAGTATTAGGCTTGTATACAAGCTATGTCCCAAAACCCCTGCAAAACCACTTTGTAAGATAAGACTATGAAGATTCAAAGAACAAATGAGAGCTCCTTTGAGAATGTATCGAGAGTGGGTTGGTCTCTCCAAAGACTTCCCCCAACACTTGATTCTTTGATCCCAACAAGATGTTCAGTCTACAAAACTTCAATCAAGAATTAGTTCCAGATAGATCTAGCAATAAACAATGATAAGAAACTCTAGAGATTTATTTGAAACCAACTAGAACATTCTATACCTAGAGCATACTTCTAAATCAAATGTCAATGTAAGATAGTTCTACATTAACAAATCTACAAGAACATATGGAAACAAATTAGATCAAAGCATGAGTAAAAGGAATTATACCAATGATCAACAATTCATCACAATCCAAAAGGAGGAACACCTCATGAATGAAACCCCAAAGTATTTATTGATATTTCTGAAAGTGTACAAGGCAGTAGCGTTTCCGCAAGCACAATAGCTAGTAAACAATGACTACAATATGAGAGCCTATGGCTCCATTATATAGAAATTTGGGAGCAAATTCCAATGAAGAACCATATGCCAAGTGGTGAGAGGGAGGAGATCTCAAGGCAAATTCGAATTTGGTAAGAGGAGCTCCAATGCCAAGTGTAAAAATCAAATTTTGGCAAGTGGACATCATTTTCTTTTTCTCTTATGTGCCAAATTCGAATTTTATGATAGAATGACATGTGTATATGGTTGGTAACCCATGTGGGGACATTTTCCTACAAAAATCTCTACCAAATATTCTTCCAAATCCTCTCAAATATGCACTAACTTCACAAATTCGAATTTCCAAGTAAGCAACTCTCATTTAATGTCGGAAATTCAATTTTATTTGAGCACATTTCTTTTCCTTGATTTTAGTAGTCCATATCACCTGGGGACTTCACTTTAACTCCATAATTTTCCACCTCATTTAGCATGTGTGGATATTTATTTTTCTCCATTTATTTAATTTCTGGCTTAATTAATTGCCAGATTTCCCACTAAACTTAGGAAAAGTGGGTTTTGAGGGTTCAAAACACATTTTTAACCCATCAAAGTGTGTCATAGTAGAAAGTTGAGCGTGAGAGGTGTAATTTTGATTACTCGTACCCCATACAACTTCTCTAAACAACACTTATTACAATTCAATTACAATTTTTATTGCAATTTTCGACTTGCAGGAAATCTAAAAAATTAAAAAATCACTACCTAGACCTAACCAAATTCCACGAAATTTTTTGTGTGATCTAGTATGGTAATATAAATTGACTCTAGACACTAGGAGTCACCCAAGGCCTCACCATCAAGCCGTACTCCGGCTTTGGGGTAAAATTGAAGGAAAAAACTCAATTAATTATTAACTCCTAATAGGGAGATGATAATTAACCAAGTAAAAAAAACCTCCCAGAGTAATACTTACTTGTTGGCAAGGTCCCAGGCTACCTAGGCCTGTTACAGACTCAATACTGACTCAAAACTCATCATTACTAGCATCACTTATTACAATTCCCCGTAGGGCGTGGAATCTGGGTACAAGAGAAAATGATAAGAAGTAGAAGTAGAGTTTAAAAACTCTGTTGAACTGATGATATCTGATGGTACAAATGTCTTCTGGTTCATCCTTGAGCATGGAGTCTTCTCATTATCATCAGATGCCACTCTAGTGATCAACATTTGGCTCCATATGGGGATGCATGCTAGATATGAAGTGATAGTATGCAAGAACCTAGAATTTTCATCCATCGACCAAAGATATATATTAACAGTATCCATTCAAAATAACATCAAATAAAATCAAGTACATAAATGAAAATTTATTCTAGGAAACATAAATAACAATTTATTCATGAAATAAAACTACTTAAACAAAATTTACAAGGGATAGGGTTAGGAATATGATACACAGGATGCCCCATGGCATCAAATGTCTTCGATGAAATCCATCTTGAGAACCTGCCTACTCACAGGCAAATCTATAGGCTCTTTCTCTGATGTGCCTTGTCCAATTCTGACTATCTTAGGACTATGACTTGTCCCACTGTTAACCTGTTTGTGGCCATCAGATACACCAAACCTCTTCCTTTTCCTTTTTCGACTTTTGATGTGTTGAGGTTTTATCCTGCTCAAAATTGGTGATTCATTTTTTATATCATTTTTCTTTTCTCGTTTTTTTCTTTTCTTCTTGGTTAGTTGTGATGGCGATGATGATGCAATCACTGTCAATCCAACTGCTCTGTCTTGAAAATGCTCCGATGGAAGATTTGATGTACCCAAGCCTTTTGAGCTATGCCTAATCTCTTCATTTTGAATCCGTTCTGTTAAGGGGGGAAGAAAATTTGTTAACACAACATCACTTCTTGTCTGGCATGATCTATAGATAATCTCATTGTTGGGTTTCCTTGGATCCTCAACATGATACCTTTTCTCTAACTCCCGATCAAGTCTGACAAGGTTATTATCTGGCATGGGAATGGTGGCATATGACAAGTCCATTTGAAGGCTACCACCTAAATCTGATGCCCATTTTCTTGATAGGAGCATTCCCCATGAATCAGGAACATCTATCACAACAATATCCATATTCATTATTTTGTTTAGGTATGCAGCTAGGGAAACCTGTAAATCTTTAATTATCCCACACACTTCAATTCTCTTAGAATCCATTGAACATATGTTGTGATAGGGCTTAGATACCGTTAAATTCAGTTGCTCCATGACTTTCTTGGTCATGACATTTGATGAAGCCCCTGAATCAAGCATGCAGTTGTGTAAAAGACGATTATTCACTATCAAAGAAACATAAAATGGTAGATGATCTTCATTCCCCACATAACAGTTCATACTTTTCAATATAATTTCTTCATCTTCTTGTTCATTATTAGGCTTTTCTTCTCTTTGAGTAACTTCAATTGCACTTAGTAACTTGGTCCTTTGAGATGGTATCTTTAAAAGCTTTGTCACTGGGATAGAAACCTTTGCATTATTCACCCAATTGCCCAAGTCAAAATTTAATTCTGAAGTAGGAGGAGAAAAATTTCTGTGATTATTCCAGTCTTGAATATCCCTTCTCTGATAAGTCATCCCTTTGTGTTTTGCCATAGCAAGAATTTGTCCAGATGTAGGCTTTTCCCCAAAAATCTTAGTGACTTTGTCAAAATTTGCAATCATATTGTCAACCCCAAGATTATTAGGACTATGGTCAATATCTTGATTACTTTCAATGGTATATATTTGATCTTCCATGGAGAACATATTGATTTGACCACTAGTTCCTACATGTTCTTCTCCCAACATGCTACCTTCCATAATTCTCTTTACATATGGGCATGTGGCTTCTTCATGGAACTCATTACATGGCCTACAAAAAGGGGGAATCTGATCTACCATGTTGGTGGATTCCAATGGATTTGGAGGCCTATAATCTTGTTGAGGGCCTTTATTCTTTTGCCATCCATTATTTGGCCTAGGTTGGAATCTTTGCACTTGTGATCTTTCCATGGCCACCAACCTATTTTGCATGGCTTGCATTTCTTTAGTGTGGTTTGCTTCCATGCTCTTGATAAGTTGAGTTAATTCCTTAATAGGATCATGGGTAGCCTCTTCCTTGGCCTTGCCTTTGGAATCATTTGATTTCGATGGCCCTCTAGTGAAACCAGGAATCTCAGATTTTCCTGATTGCTTTTTGGCCCTCTCCATTTTCAAGGCTTCAGTTTGAGCTACACCCAAAGTTGTAGGCTCCTTTCTTCTCAACTCATAAGCAGTGTCAACACCAAAAGAATCCAGATAGGAACATAACAGAAATTCATCAAGAGGTTTAAAAGTAGTAGGCATGCTTTTAACCAATTCATTGAATCTCTTGTTAAACTCCTCCATGGTTTCATTCTCATTTTTCTTTATGGTGCTAATGGCACTAATCAAATGACTATTCTCTCTTCTCTCTCCATACTTTCCCATGAAAGCATTAACAATCGCTTGTAAAGAATCATACGAGTGAGCAGGTTGCTCAGTGAACCAATCAAGAGCATCCTCTTCCAAAGAGAGAACGAAAAGCCTCATCTTTACATCCTCATAGTGAGCAACATTACACCATTTAAAGATGCAAACATTAAAGTTCTTCACATGTGATGCAACGCTAATGGCATTGTTACCTTGAAAAGAAGGCAACCTTTCAATAGCCTTGTCAGGGATATTGTGAGGATAGCCATTAATGTTAGTAAAGTTACAAGGAGCAAAAAGATCATTCATGATGTTAGGCTAAACTTGTTCTTGAAACAACAAATGAATGTCAGAAATAGCCTCTTGCCCAAGACTAGCAAGAGCTCTACTATGAGAAAGTCTATTTAACCTCTCTCTAAAAACCCTTCAGGATCAGGAGAGGGGCTAACTAGACCACTTGAATTTCTCCTAGTAGAAACTCTTGCAAAATTAGGATTGAGTGGAGTCGCCACTTGAGCAAGAATCTAAATCTAAAATTCAAATATGTCAAAACTTAAAGTTAGTTGTTTTCTCAGGCACAAGAAGACTTGTCCCCGGCAATGGTGCCAAAAAATGTTATCGCTTGCCGCCTACACCTACCTACAGTTAGTGGGAAAAGCCTTCAACCCCACTGGTGAGGTTGGTGGCAAGGAACTCAGAGAAGGGGCTGTCACCTATTCCCAACTCTCTCCGTTTAAGCTATCTCCTAGGTTAGCTAAGAGGGGTGGTCCCTAAAGGAAAACTAAGTTAAAGATGTGAGATTTCTAGGAGAATTGATTAGAAGGAATTACTTATCAAAGATGACTCGATTCCAATATGTAAACAAGCATATAAGTATATGGGCAATATTCAATGATGTGTTCAAAATATAGGCCAGTGCTTTAAAGTAAACGACAATAATCCCACAAAGGAAGTGTTAGACCAAGATCACAATATACAATTAAATTTGCAATACCAAATAAGGGTATTTTCCAATGAAACGAGATATATCAATCATCCATAAGCATAATGATCATTTAAAATGACAACATGTAATGAAGTTGTATGTAGAAGCAAATTTCCAAGTACCATAGAATTAAACTTGTTGCAAAATTTAAGGAATTAAAATGCTTGTATCCAAAGTGCTTTTTGAGATAATATTTGCATGTGAATATTTAAACCATCAAGATAGCAAAAAATTTGGGAACTTTGCAAGTAAATGTGATGAGATAGTGCTCTTGGTTTATTTTATTAATTAGTTCTAAAACAAGGTTACAATTGAACTCTAATCCTCAGACCTCACCCTCGCCCAAATATTTGGATCTCACAATGAGGAGTCCATAGAGGTAGAGGGTCCCTAAAACGTCTATTCAACCAACTTAAGTTGGAGGTAAATTTTAGAGATGCAAGTCTAGTATGAAAAGTGAAATGCCTAAATGATATGAAAGTGAGTTTGTAAGTGCTATGTAAAAGATGGAGATGATTCAATTAAATATGCTTCATAGTTAGAACAATAACTCAAGTTGCCATAAATTGAAAGTGATATGCTTCTTCACTTGTAGTATATTGTGAAACTTATCCAAATGAGAAATAGATCACAAAACATAAGTAAGTGATGGCAAATGAGATTGCAAATTAAGAAATTAAAGGACTATGCAATTTGTGTTACTTCCCAATTAGAGCATGCATATGTGATGTGAAAGAAAATGGAAATGTCAAAACCACTAAGTCAATCCATCTACAAATTCTCTCCTTTGAAATGGAGAGATAGGGATGCCAATGGGTAAAACCCACGCTCCCACAACAAAAACACAATTTTTTATTAGTTTTACAAGAATGAAATGTCCATGAAGCTTTTTCTAAACCAAGGAAATTCTTTACAAATAAAAATTGAGACCATAAACTTTTCCTCGGTGAGAATTTCTAAGAACTCAAAATAAATTCAGATTTTACAATAGGAGAAAAGAAGCTAAGCCTCTTTTATGCTCACAACCAAAGAAGAGAGAGTTATTTTCCTCATTAGAAATTAAGCCCAAAGGTCCTGCAACAACTTGTTAGTAATTTCTTGTAGTTGTCCACTCAAGCTGTCACAAGAAAAATTTGAAAGAGGGCTACAAAACCAATCAAATATTAGAGAGATAAAATTACAAACTATTGCACAACAATTTACAAAGGGCTAAGTCAAAGAGTTCGAGTAAACTCTCCTCTTTGCTTGGTCATCTTCAAGCTCTTAGATAGCAAATGAAAGCATTGAAGTATAATGTTTTAAAAGATATTCAAATTTAGAAGTATTAGGCTTGTATACAAGCTATGTCCCAAAACTCCTACAAAACCACTTTGTAAGATAAGACTATGAAGGTTCAAAGAACAAATGAGAGCTCCTTTGAGAATGTATCGAGAGTGGGTTGGTCTCTCCAAAGACTTCTCCCAACACTTTATTCTTTGATCCCAACAAGATGTTCCCTCTACAAAACTTCAATCAAGAATTAGTTTCATATAGATCTAGCAATAAACAATGATAAGAAACTCTAGAGATTTATTTGAAACCAACTAGAGCATTCTATACCTAGAGCATACTTCTAAATCAAATGTCAATGTAAGATAGCTCTACATTAACAAATCTACAAAAACATATGGAAACAAATTAGATCAAAGCATGAGTAAAAGGAATTATACCAATGATCAACAATTCATCACAATCCAAAAGGAGGAACACCTCATGAATGAAACCCCAAAGTCTTTATTGATATTTCTGAAAGTGTACAAGGCAGCAGCGCTTCCGCAAGCACAATAGCTAGTAAACAATGATTACAATATGAGAGCCCATGGCTCCATTATATAGAAAGTTGGGAGCAAATCCCAATGAAGAACCATATGCCAAGTGGTGAGAGGGAGGAGATCTCAAGGCAAATTCGAATTTGGTAAGTGGAGCTCCAATGCGAAGTGTAAAATTCGAATTCTGGCAAGTGGACATCATTTTCTTCTTCCCTTATGTGCCAAATTCGAATTTTATGATGGAATGACATGTGTATATGGTTGGTAACCCATGTGGGGACATTTTCCCACAATAATCTCCACCAAATATTCTCCCAAATCCTCCAAAATATGCACTAACTTCACAAATTCGAATTTCCAAGTAAGCAACTCTCATTTAATGCCGGAAATTCAATTTTATTTGAGCACATTTCTTTTCCTTGATTTTAGGAGTCCATATCACCTTGGGACTTCACTTTAACTCCTCCATAATTTTCCACCTCGTTTCCACCTCATTTAGCATGTGTGGATATTTATTTTCTCTATTTATTTAATTTCTGGTTTAATTAATTGCCATATTTCCCACTAAACTTAGGAAAAGTGGGTTTTGAGGGTTCAAAACACATTTTTAACCCCTCAAAGTGTGTCATAGTAGAAAGTTGAGCGTGAGAGGTGTAATTTTGATTACTCATACCCCATTTAACTTCTCTAAACAACACTTATTACAATTCAATTACAATTTTTATTGCAATTTTCGACTTGCGAGAAATCTAAAAATTAAAAAATCACTACCTAGACCTAACCAATTTCCACGAAATTTTTTTTGTGATCTAGTATGGTAATATACATTGACTCTAGACACTAGGAGTCACCCAAGGCCTGACCATCAAGCCGTACTCTGGCTTTGGGGTAAAATTGAAGGAAAAAACTTAATTAATTATTAACTCCTAGTAGGGAGATGATAATTAACCAAGTAAAAAAAACCTCCCAGAGTAATACTCGTTGACAAGGTCCCAGGCTACCATTTATTACAATTTAATTACAATTTTTATTGCAATTTTCGACTTGCGGGAAATCTAAAAAATTAAAAAATCACTACCTAGACCTAACCAAATTCCACGAATTTTCGTGTGTGATCTAGTATGGTAATATACATTGACTCTAGACACTAGGAGTCACCCAAGGCCTTACCATCAAGCCGTACTCCGGCTTTGGGGTAAAATTGAAGGAAAAAACTCAATTAATTATTAACTCCTAGTAGGGAGATGATAATTAACCAAGTAAAAAAAACCTCCCAGAGTAATACTCACTTGTTGGCAAGGTCCCAGGCTACCTAGGCCTGTTACAGACTCAATACTGAGTCAAAACTCATCATTACTAGCATCACTTATTACAATTCCTCGTAGGGCATGGAATCTGGGTACAAGAGAAAATGATAAGAAGTAGAAGTAGAGTTTAAAAACTCTGTTGAACTGATGATATCTGATGGTACAAATGTCTTCTGGTTCATCCTTGGGCATGTAGTCTTCTCATTATCATCAGATGCCACTCCAGTGGTCAAAAGGCCGCATATCAGAGCACAAGGGTAGCTAGAAAAAGGGAAGCCTACACCTGGGTATATAATGTGTAGGAGGGAGCAATCGTGGTACATGAGGTGCCCTGGCCTTGATTTTCCCATCCTTCTTTATATTCCTTTTGCTTTTTATGATTTTTCTTTGATTAACTCCTCGAGTCTCAAAGGATAAGAGCATGATGTGTAAGATATAGCAGTGATTACCCCCTTTAAGGTAGGGTGGTTTATTGCCCACCAGGGGTTGGGGCAATCATGGGTTCCCAAATGATAAAGGAGGCTCATCTAGGACCTATGGAACTAGGGTGATGGCCATGTGTATGGGGTAGAGCTCATGCATTGGCTCTTGCCCACGTGCTAAATATGTTTGTCCCGACCATCTTTTGCATCTTGTGGTACATTTTCCTGTTGGATGTGGCCATTTATGCCTTTACTTTTCTTTTCAGTTGCTTCAACCTCCGGGACATTGTTCCAAGCCTGAACGAAGGTGGGAGCAAGGGAATGGGGGGGCTAACCCTATGTGGACCCAGTGAGGAAATGTGGATCTAGGTGGGAGAGATAATGAATGTGGGTATAGTGAGTGGAACGAGAGTGATATATGTGGATAAGGGAGGGGGACCACGCAACTAAAGTCAGGGTTTCTCAAGTAGTACCACCCTAAAACCAAATGGTCAGTAAAGGAGATCGCACGGGACTAAAATCCAAGGGTAATATTCAAAAGTGGTCAAGGGGATAGAAGGACAAACTAAGCCCACTCTTTCCGCCGAAGCCCCCCATTAATCCATGCCCAGAAGTGTCCATGATAAGCAAACCTAATAAGTCAATTAGCAAATGACAATACATACCTTTAGGTTCGTGAGGCCCACCTTCAAACGTACGATCATTACAGATGGGCGAGGGACCACATGGCTAGCTCAGGTTGCGAAGAAATGGCACAACGAGCTAGTTGAGGGCTGCTGGCTGAGGGCCATCATGTAGAAAAAAAATTCTCTAAGGAATATTACCCACGAAGTGGTGGGTAACATCTGGCTCCAACTGGGACGTTATCTCTTGAAGAAGTGGGCAAAGCTATTAGAGTGGGAGGTCACAAGAACTCCAACAATCTCTAGGTCACTGCAGACCTGTTACCTGCACATATCCTTGCCTTCTAGATCACATAGTTAGACACTTCGTCCAACCGATACTGATCTCTTTGCCCCGCTGAGGCCATATTGCCATACAAAAGTCGAACTCTGCCTCTTCTCCTCTGCGCAACTGCTGACTAGCTTCACGCACTCATTGCTGGAGTGGGTAAATATGCTCTCAGTTACTGCTGCTTTGCGTGGAAAGTTTAGAATTTCTTGGCTAGAAATTCTTTGAGGATGATGTCATGGTGAGGACTGCTCCAAATGCAGTCACAGATGAATGGGAAACGTTTGTCCAAAGCATCTTGGGCAGACAAGACCTTCAAAGCTGGGACAATATGTGGGCTATACTCCGACAAGAGGAAATCCGTTGGATGACCAAGAGACAAGCCAACATCGGATCCAGCAAAGTGTAGAAGGAGGAAGAGGAAGATGCAACCCTTGCATCTAAGAAGGATCAAGGGAAGAAGAAGAGGGATCTATCAAAGATCCGATGCTTCAGGTGTGGTGAACTTGGACACTTCGCCACCACTTGTCCTCTAAGGAAGTAGGACAAGGAAGTTGATTCCATGGCTGAAACAACTAAAGAAGACGATGGCTCTGATGATGATGTAGCCATGAGTGCTCATGTGCCTTGAGAGAAGAGGTGGGGCGATATTGATATGTAGAGAAACTACAGAGAGAAAGGCAAGATCCTTGAGGTTCCCAGACTCTTCGATCACATACGTGATAAGGGAGCCTTATGATAGTAGTGGGGATGACTGGAGCAGTGGGTGCAGAGGATCACAGTGAAGCAAGGGGCAGAGCTGGGGCGTTGTAGAGCAGTAGCATAGAACTAACTACGCAGAGGGGTTGATGGGACTTTAGCAACGCAGAGGATGCAGTGCTTACGCAGTGCAGAGCTGTAGCAGCGCAGTGGCTTCAGGAGGACAATGCAGAGAAGTAGCCAAGGGAGCTTCAGTGATGAGATGCAGCGCGACTGACTTGTCTGTCAATGATTGGGCAGGGGTCCTTCAGTTGGTTACTTTTCAGCAATTGAGTTGCAGTGCAATAGTTAGCAGTGGCAGTGCTATGGGCAACATGATGCAACATTTTGAGAGGGAGATGCAGTACAGATGTGGCAGAGTCATGGGCAACAGTACAAAGATTAGCAGCAGCATAGTGATGGAGGGTAGTAGGTCAAGCGTTAATGCAGAGACCGATGCCAGAGATCATGGCAATACTTCGGTGTGGATGTATTGCTAGAGCACATTCCTCGCTAAGAGGGAGTGTCGAGATTTTAGGGTAGCATCAGATGTGCTCTAGCTCTGAAATTTGGTGGAGGAGCTGGAGTACATGAGATCTCCAAGACCCAGAAAGCTTTTGGAGAAATTCTATCTGGTTTGATAGTTATTCAAATAATTAATCTTTTTAATTAAGGACCCTAAGTCTAACTTAGGAAAATTAAAAGATTAAAGTGAACTAAATTAAACATGTGATGAGAATGTTCTAAGTGACGTGGATCAAGCAGCTTATAATCTTAGCCGTTGATTAGAGATTAGATCACGACCGTTCGTTTGCCAATTAGAAAAGTATAAGAGAAGGGCTTGGGGTCAGTTGGAGAAAACAGACATTGGCAGAGCACTGAAGCTAAGCTGAAATTCTAGGGTGTGGTTTGCTAAGAATTTCAAGGAGAGTTTGCCGTGCAGCGAGGGGCAGTATTGGCAAGGGATTTTGATCCAAGGCCAAGAATACAACAACGAGAGAGAGGCAGCATATCTAGCAACGTAGAGGCCAGCTAGAGCTATGAAGTTCAGCTAGAGCCCTGTCAGGGGTAGCGCAGAGGCAGCAGGAGGCCTTCAGGCTTGATGCAGGCCTAGTCAGGGTAGCACAGGGGTAGCATAAGCCCAGAGAGGGTGACGCAGGCCCTTCCGGAGCAGTGCAGATGCTGACGTAGGCCAGAAAGGCTGACACAGAGGGCTGAGGGATAGCGCTGGTGTTTCTGGTGGTCCAGAAAGGGCTTGAGTTTTGTAAATACCATTTGAGGGTGTAAATCAACCATATTTTCTGTCTCTGAGTGAAAGAGGTATTACTGCCATGATTTTCTTTGTAGGGCCAACCATGTCTGGTGCCCATAAATTGTTGTATTTAGATTCTGCATAATAATAAAACCCACCAGAGCTAGCTGCACCAGTTTTCCCGCATTGGGTTTTTTCGGGGACATTTGTCCAAAAAATCTGTGTCACTTTGTCATATGTGCATTATATTCACTAAATTATCTGTATGTGTAGGCTGCTATTTGTGTTTACTTCGCTGTTTTTCTGAATATTCAAATTAATAAGTTGTATAAATAATCAAGTAGGAGAAGTAAATCAATAGTTAGCATTAGGGTTTCTTAGATTAAGAAATTTTCACATTAATGACAGTAGCAGGATGACAGGAGTCAGTTGGTGCGAGGGATGATGGAGCAACATTGGTAGAGCTAGAACGCTGAAGATAGGAGTAGCGCAGAGCAGAGGCATCAACAATGCAGAGGTAGTGCTTACATAGTGCAGAGCAGTAGCAGCACAAAGGCACCAGTAAGACAACGTAGATTAGTAGCAGAGGGTGCTTCAGTATCGAGGTGCACCCAGACTGACTTGTATGTCAGGATTTTTGGGTGATGTTTTCAGTTGCTTACTTCTCAGCAACTGAGTTGCAGTGTAGCAGTTAGCAGTGGCAGTGCTATCGGCAACATGATGCAACATTTTGAGAGGGAGTTGCAACACAGATGAGGGAGTGTCAGTGGCTGTGACATGGGCAGCATTACAGATAACAACAACATAGTGGATGAGGGGTAGCAACCGAGCATCAACAACGCAGAGGACCGATGCCAGGGATCAGAGTAATGCTTTTAGTGAGAAGTGTTGCTAGAGCACATTCCTTGCTAAAAGGGAGTGTTTATTTTTAGGTAGCATTGGATGTGCTCTAGCTTCGAAACTTTGTGGAGGGGCTAGAACACATGAGATCTCCAAGACTCGAAAATTGTTTGGAGAAATTCCACCCGGAGCTTAAGTTATTCAAATAATTAATTAGTTTAATGGGGACCCTAAGTCTAACTTAGGGAAATTAAATAATTAAAGTGAATTAATGTAAACATGTGGGTGAGATTGTTCTAAGTGACGAGGATCAAGTCTTTTCTAATCTTAGCTGTTGATTAGAGATTAGATTACGACCGTTGGTTCGTCAACTAGAAAAGTATTAAAGGAAGGCTTGGGGTCAGTTGGAGGAGAGACACAGTGAGTCTAAGAGATTGAATTCTTCTGACAGAGTAGTGCTCGGATGAAGATCGGATTTGAGCGATTTAGAGAAGCAGTGAGTGGCAGATGCAGTAATTGGTTGGAGGACCAAAAGTACATTGCAGAGCAAGGGTAGCAGAGACGTTGAGGAAGCAGTGTAGCCACCAGGAGAGGTGACACAGTCCCTGGAGAGGCTGACGCAGGCCCACGCAGGGCTCACACAGGGGCTGCATAGTGATTCTGAGGAACAGTCCAAAATCAGCTAGAGATCGGGGTTTCTAAGCCTGCAGGGCTGAAAATTGATTTCTTGAGAGGCAGATCCACACAGAGGAAGGGTGACATAGTCTCTCAGCCAGACCCACGCAGCCTTACGCAGTGGCAACGTAGAGACAACGCAGAGGCAACTGGGGTCTCACCAGTGTTTGATTCAAATCAGCTGGGATTTGCAGAGTGAGGTAAAACTCACAATTTATCTCTGTTTGCCGAGGTTTTCTTTGTTGGGTGAGCCGGATTATGGCACCCTAGATGTAGTTAGAATAATGCTGCTTAATAATATAAGCCCTCGGAATTGCTGCACCGGTTTTCCCGCATTGCGTTTTCCGGGGACATTTGTCTGAGAAAACTGTGTCCTTTTTCTGTGTGCTTTATTTATTTTTCAGCGCTTGATCTGTAGAATTGTGCAGGCTGCAGTGTATTTACGTTGATGTTTTCCTGAATTATTTAGAAAATAACTTGTTAATTAAAGAAAACAAGTAGGAGAAGTAAATCAGATTTACTACAGTAGGGTTTCTGGTTTAGATTCAGAAATTTTCACAGAAACTAGGGCAAGGCAGCACTATAACTGTGAAGTGAAAACTTTTTTGTTTATCCAGATATAGAAAGCATTGTGTATATGTTGCTTACCTGTTATAGTTGATATATGGGGTATTTGTTGACATGTGATCCTTAATTATATATTTTGTTGGTACAAACCATATAACTTACTCGCTGACTTGAATTCTAATTTATCCTTATATGTTGTTCATGCTCTTATACTTGCTTTATAAAATTGCAAATAGTTCACTTGGAGACTCGTGAGTAATGTATTATTATGCACTCCTTGCAGGTGGAAATAATGAAATTTACAGGCTCAAGAATAGTAAAAGGGATTTCCGATACAGGAAAGGCATTTCTTCTTATTCTTGTTACTGACATATTTTTGGGGTAAGTCATTTAATCTGCTATGGTATGAAGGGCTGGGTAATCTTGTCTAGGTTTTTCTTAAAATATGTATTGTTGTACCTTTCTGTAGGGGATGCTTTGCGACTCTTGTATGTTATTTGATTATATATCATAAAAATAGCATGAAAAGTGTGTGTTGTGTGTAAATCTACCCAATATCATTCTTTTTATTTCGAAATAAACCTTCAGCTTATAATGGACTATGTGCAGCGATCTAATTCTGATTTATTTAAAATTCTTGCTTTTGGCTTTTCAATTGAGCTTCATTTGATCAATATAGCAACATCTCACTGAGATTCATTTGACCAATATAATAGCATCTCACTCCTCAAGTGTGTGTTAGATTGTGCAAGGTTTATTTACCAAACAAAACATTTCTGTGATTTAATGTGAAAAACTATATACTAAACACCAGTGTTCAACAATTTAGTCCTCACATTAAGAATGTTATAAACTCCGTTTGAAGATTTCTGTGATTAGTATTGTTGTTTGATTGTAGAACGGAGAATAATCGATAGTGTCTGTCATGTTGAGGTCGACATTTTGAATCTAGAAGAAGATTCAAAACATTGACCTCAACATGAATCTAGAACAAGATTCGAAACGTCGACCTCAACATGATGGACACAGAATTATTTTCCAGTTCTTCAATCAAATAACAATATTATAATCACCTTATATAATTTCATCCTATATATATCTAGGACTATTTTTCTGTTACAAGTTAGGAAGAATGGATCATTTGGTTGAAGATAGATGAAAATTAATATGGGATTGATAATCAGTTACAATTATTCTAGAATCTTGTTGGACCACTTTGGGTGGTTGGCAAAGGAACCAATCTTAGCCAATCAGAATGTAGAGGAAGGCAGTCTGATGACTCTGATCTGTTATGATATATAAGAAACCAACCCTACTGTTGCCAACCAACAATTGTAGATAGGTCAATTGGGATGCTTATGGCATGTCATGTATTTGGGTGCTCCAATAGATCAAATATAGTGCTGAGAGAAATCAAAAAATGAATATGACTGCATATTCTTGTCTCTCTACTTTCCTAGTACACAACATATTGTGATTTTAGACATGGAGTAGTTTAATTCATAATTATAGGGTTTGACTCCAACTTTAAAGACAGTTTCTCATGTGGTCACCTAAAAGAGTGTTAGAAATCCTTAGCAAAACTGGGACATCTTCTAATCCGATCATCAATATTTTCATGCCTCTGATAGCATTGGAATAGAGTATAGTCTTAACATGTTGTAGGAAGAATACTACCCCTTAAAATGCTAAAGAAAAACTGGTTTCAATGGTTTGGCAATGTAGGATATCTACAAGATTTTATACTATCATAACTATAAATTTTCGTTTCATCCATTGCAAGTTTATGAGCACAATGTTAAAGGAATCTAAAATTCTTCTTGAATCTATTTTGTGTGTTTGAATGTCAATGCTAGTGTATTAAAGTTTCTAATGGAATTTAATAGTTCTGAAATTCTTAGTGTAAAAATCCCAAACACAAGTTGGAAGAACCCAAAGGCAACTACCATGCACACCACCCACCTAGTGACCATGCCTTTCTCAATTTATATTGAGGAAATGGTTCCGAGCCTTGAGGGGTGTGAAAATTCGAAGTCTGGAATCCTATTGCAGCCAACTGAAAATACTTCGCCTACTTGTTATTTAATGAACAAGTTAATTAGAGTGTTCTACTAAAAATACTGAAGCAAATTACTACTGCAGCCTTCACTTAATTAATTAAATATGCCGATACAAGAAATTGAGCAAAAGAAAAGAATATCACACAGGACATCATTGTTTTTGGACAAATGTCCCGGAAAAACCCAATGCGGGAAAATCGGTGCAACAGATCTGAGGGTTTTATTATTAAGCTGCAGTTATTTCTAAATACAATCTCTGGATGCCTTGCTGGAAATCCAGTACAAAGAATATCACTTAGCAAAGAAAAATAGTGAGATTACCTCACTTGGCAAGTCCCGGCTGATCCGGTAGCTGAAACGATGAACCCACAACACCCTTTGTGCTGCCTCTACACAGTAATTACGTGGGCCTGTGTGGGGAACTCTGGAGGACTGCGTCACCTGCTCTGCTGGATCAATCTGCTCTCAGGAAACTCGATTCTAGCCCTTCTGGCTCAGAATCCTGATCTCCCAGCAAAATCTCGGACTATTGCTCAAGAAGACTGCGTTGCCTCTGCGTATGGCCTTCGTGGCCTTGCATCACCCTCTATAGGTGTTGCGTCACCCTCTCTGGTCACTGCGCTTCCTCCTCGGTCTTTCTCTGCCTCTCTGTTGAGTATTCTTGGCCTCGGAGAAGATCCTACGACCAAAACTGTCTCTGCCCCTCAACTGCTTGAGAATCTCTCGATCAAAGTTTTCCTCTAAGCACTGCTCACTTTAGAAAACTCGATCTCTTGATCTCTCGGTGTATTCTTCCAAATGACCCTCAAGCGTTCTTTATAGTCTTCTCGTTGAGACTTCAACGACTAAGATTAGATCTCCAATCAACAGCTAAGATTACATTTTGACTTGCTTTGCTTTTTCTAGAACATTCACACCCATATTCTATTAATTCACTTTAATTACTTTATTTTCCTAAGTTTAGAATTAGGGTCACTTTGAAATAATAAATTTTCTTAATAAAATAAAATCCAGGTGGAATTTACCCAAACAATTTCCGGGTTATCTGGAATACATGTGTCTAAGTCTCTCCATAAAGTTTGAGACTTAGAGCACATCCGATGCTACCCCAAATCAACACTCCCTCTTAGCGAGGAATGTGCTCTAGCAAATATGCCATGCTGCACACTGCTCTGACTCTGAAGCATCTCCCTCTGCGTTGCTGATGTCTAACATGCTATCCACCAACCACTGCGCTACTGCTGCAACTGTACTGCTGCTGATCCTGCCGCAATCAACACTGTATCCGTACTGGAACTCCCTCTCAAATGTTGCATCTTATGCTAGCACTGTCACTACTAACTCTGTACTGCAACTCAGTTTCTAAGAGAAGCAACTGAAGAACATTCAAAAACCTGAACAAGTGTCACTGTATCCGTACTGGAACTCCCTCTCAAATGTTGCATCTGCTGCTAGCACTGCCACTGCTAACTCTGTAATGCAACTCAGTTTCTAAAAGAAGCAATTGAAGAACATTCAAAAAACTGAACAAGTGTTCTGGATGCATCTCGATGCTGAAACTCTGACTACTGCTAGTCCCACGCTGTCCTTCTGAAACACTACGTTGTTGCTGTTTTGCGCTGTGACTCTCTGCACTGTGCTGCTAAGATTCTAGCACTTCTAATTATTGCATCTGACGCTCCAACACTCCTTTGCACCAACTGAGACTTCTCCAACTTGCTATTACTGATCTTGGGCTCCCGTAGCAAGGTCGTGATCCAAGAGGTGGACTCCTCAAGGATCTTGCCCAATAGAATTTCTTGTGAAATTATAGTTCAATGTCTCCCCATTTCTCTCCTAGAGATGCGTGGGCGCTCATGGCATACTCATCTTTTTCGATCTTTGCAGACGCAACATTCGGATCATGCTTCTCATCCTTGTCCTTTTTCTTCAAAGGACACTACGTTGCGTAGTGACCAAGTTCACCACACTTGAAGCATTTAATCTTCGAGACGTATTTCTTCCGTCTTCGCTGCTCTTGCTACCCCTTAAGATGCAAGGGCTGCATTCTCCTCCTCCTCCTTTGTCTTGGACCCACTGGCGCTGCTGCTATCAAGTTTACACTTGACTAGGTCCCTCCTTAACTTTTCTTGCTGAAGAGCAACCCACATCTCTTCGCAGCCCGACAAGGTTTCTCTGCCTGTAGTATCCCGAAAGGGAAATAGCCAGTAATACAAAGCATACAACAAGATACACAATGCTATAAATTGAACATGAAGCAGATACACATGAAATAGAGAGAATACTGAGCCATTTTATTAAAACTGAGAAATAGAAATGAGTACAAGAGGTGATCAGAGTGATGGCACCTTGACTTGCACCAGGCAAGTGTAGGAATACTCTCAAAATATCAATGGAATGGTTGCTCTCTGTTCTTCGTCCAAGTTGCTGGAAAACTGCTGTGCTACTGCTATTGCTGGAACAAAATGAGTAATTGGGGCTGCTCCCCTACTCGGAAAGAGCTGAAACTCTAGAATCTGCCTCTACTCACAATACCCAGAAAAGCCCAGAGAGCGTTTTTGGAATGGATGGCCCCCGAAAATACCTCCCTTGAGGATCTACGCTATCCTCCCAAGCGCCACGTTGAGGCTGAATGGAATCCTCCAGAATATGGCCTCCCGCTCTACCAAAAGTCTCCAATAGGCAAGGGCTAGCCCCTTGCTCAATCCCCTGACCAAAATCTTTCGAAAGAATGCCACTCCGGAGCTCCCTCAAGATGGACTGCGTCCTCTCTCTCAAGACTGCGCAGTATTTATGGCTCTGCTCCTCCCACGAATGCCGACACCAATCCTCTTGCAAAATACTGATGAGACTACCTCACCCGAGCAAGCACTCGAAGTCTCCCGGGGCTGAGGGTGGGATCTCCGAACGGAGACACTCGATGCACTAAACAGTGCTGCAAACAAGCTAAACAGCCAGCGCGCTCTAAGTCAAAGTGACCAGCTCAGTATGCATAAACTTGAATGAGGAAATGAGGAGGCTCTCCTCCTTTTTATAACGATGGGCCTCTCTCAACCCTTGGCCCCACCATCTCCTACGTTGCCTCCATTTGGCCCACGTAGCCAACTCAACTGCGTTGGCCATGCTCACACAGTCCAAGTGGGCCCCTCTTCACGTGGTCACTTGGCCCCCTTGGCCCACCTTAGTCACAACGTTGATCTTACTAGGTGACTTTAGGGAGTGAACTTTATTCTAAGTGAGTTATATCCCCTCTTACTCACTTTTATTTATATTTAAACTATAAAAGGCGAAATTGGTCAAAATTAATATTTCCAATTAGCTATCGCTAATTGGGAATATTAGAGTCTCCCCTGACAAAATGTTGCTTGACCCCAAGCAACTGTAGTGATGGATGCTGCAAGATCTTCTCACTTTCCCAAGTGGCATCCTCATCCGGTAAATTCTTCCATCTCACCAAGAACTCTCGGACTGTCCTGCTCTGCAGCTGTCTCTCTCTGACATCAATAATGGCCTTCGGCTGTAGCACCAAATGCCCCTCATCATCTGTAGGCGGAAGCTCCTCTGTCACTGTCACCTGCTGTCCCAAAGCCTTCTTCAGGCATGATATGTGAAAGATGTTATGAATCTTGCTGCCGTGGGGCAGCTCCAACTCATAGGCAACCTGTCCAACCCTGCGTATCACCCTGTAAGGTCCATAAAAGCGGGGCTTGAGCTTTTCAGCGCCCTTCTGCTTCAGAGTCTGTTGTCGCACAGATTGTCTAGGCACCGCGACAACGACTCAGATCGGGGGCTGTCACCCTGATCCCCAATCTCTCTATTTGATCTTTCTCCTTGCAAGCTAAGGGAGGTAGACCCTATTATAAATGAAGAGAAAAATCTAGGAGACACAGCTAAAACACCAAATACTTGATAAAATTAACGAGATTTCACAGATTGATTATGCTAGAACCAGTGCCTTATGGAGTCAAGCAAGATCCCGTTATGCAATTAAAGATAAGTATTGGATGTATAACTGCTGTTAAATGACCACAATGATATTCAATATAAAGTGTTACGATCATTTATTAAGATACTTGAGCCAATCAACAAAGCTTATCATGAAACGATCATTTAAGATAAAAATGCCCGATGCTTGAAATATTTTCGAAATTACGATATTTCCAATATAACCCAGTTCGAAAATTAAAATGCTACACAGTCAAACTTCAGATAAAAATTTAAGCTCATTTGACTATAGAGAAATTCAAAATTTTTTTATGTTTTTGCATTTTCTAGATTTTTAGAATTTTTGGAATTTTTGGAATTTTTTTATTATATTTTTTATTATTTTTTAAATTTAAAACAAATTAAAAGTCTAAATCTAAATAAAAGCTCTAATCTAAAATCTAATTTAAGAAAAGTTAGAATCTAAAACTAAAATCTAAATTATATCTAAAAAATTAAATCTAAATTAAATTAAATCTAAAACTAAAAACGAATCAAATTGAATCTAAACTAACGCTAACAAATATTAACATCTAAAATCTAAAAATAAATAAACCTAAAATTAAACTAAAACGAATCTCACCACAAAATTAAAATCGACTAAACTAAAACTAAAAAAATTTAAACAAATCGAAATTTATAAAAAAAAGAAAATGACCCAAGATAAAAAGTTAAACGCGGGTTTCGATTTTTGATGTCAGCATGAGTTTGTCGTTTTGCAGGTGCAGGTCGGGCGAAGGGATGGCGGCTCGAAGAGATGAACGGAAGGCAACAGTGGCACAATGGGGAAAGATGGCTTGGACGCAGATGGGATCGATTGGAATGGACAGCGCTCAAAGAGCTAATCGACGGCAAAGAGGAAGGGATCTCAGCTAGAAAGGTTAAGGAAAATCAAGGAGACAAGGAAAGGGTTGATAGATTGAAGGGTAAGGAGGACGGATCGAATGGAGGAAGGCAGCATGAGGAGGCTAAGGAGGAGCTGGCTGGACGAGGTGAACGGGTGCAGAATGCAGAGAAATATAGAGGACGGCAAGCAGAACGAGGGTTCAATGGCAGATAAAGGATAATAAATCGTGAAAGAAAAAACTTGATGGCAGAGAGCTCGGAGGAAGATGGATGGAGGAGCGAAGGCGTGAAGATTGATGTGAGGAATGGAGTATATGTACAGGCGGTGTGAAAGAATGAGGCTTCGGACAGGGGCAGCGAAGATCAGAATGAGGATAACCCAGTAATACGAAAATTCGCCCAACAAATTTTAAAATTTCTTCATTTAAGCTCAGATTTTATGCTCCTTTAAATCAAAACAATGTCCAGATTTGTCCACAGTAGCAGTTTGAGGTTAGATCTGGCCTTTGGAGGCTACATCTGCCTCAGATCTTAAAAATTTTCCGGTTTAAACCCACAACCTGCAAGAAACTAGCTAGATCTGAAAATATACACACCAAGAAAACGATTAAACCCTTATAGTCTTTAAAAAAAAAATTACAAATTTACAAACTAGTTTACAAATCTGAGGCCCTCATGGCCAGATTCGAATCCATTTTAGCACAGCTTTTAGAGATATAAAATTTTAGAGAGGCACAAGCCCTAGGAGATCCTGCAAAACCACTAATTTCGTAAGATAGACTTGGAATTTAACAAATAATGAGATTTTCAGATTTATGTCATTTGAGAGTCGGCTGGTCCAACCGAAGACTTCCCCAGACGCTCAAATTTAAAAAAAAAAAATATTTCCCTGCACACTTAAATCTGAACTTTAGATCGATAGAGATTTAAAAAAATAACATGAGATCCTTCAGAAAAATCAAAATGCCATTTTATGAATCTAGAAAACTGCACAAGATACTTGTATGCAGATTAATCCATGGAGGCCATCAACCATAAAAATTCAAACAAAGTAGCAGAGTTTAGAAATGAATCACCACATAGATCCGAGAAGGAACATCAAAATTTGCAACCCCAAAGTCTTAATGCTTTATTACTCAAAAATTTACAAGAGCTTCTAAGAACAAGTGCACGATCCTAAGATCGGATGATTCAAGACTGACAAAGACCTCTTAATTTATAGGACAAATCTCTAACAGCTAGTTCGATTGATCCACGTCAAAATAATCTCGACCGTCGATAAGATTTGATCATCTTTTAATCTGGACAGTCGAAATTATAATTTTGAGGAAAAAACGAATTTATGATTTAAATCCATTTTAATTAACTCAAAAATACTATTTTTGAGTTAATTACCCCAAAATTTTGACTTTGACTTAACCACATAGGTCCAAGGGTCCAAAATTTCTTAAAATTCTCAAAATTCCCTTGACATGGGGCCTTTAAAAATCACTTTTTAAGGACCAACGAATTTTTCCTTTAAAGAATTTTATCCTAACTTAGGATCCTAAATTAATTAATTTTCTGGCTCTTGATTTTTTTAATTAATTGACCAGAAAAATTAATTAATTGACTGAGAGGGGATTTTAATTATTTTTCCAACCCTCTTTACATAAGATAATACATTTAGATACATGAAAGGGGATACCCATTCGTATAGACCCCTCAAATAAATACCCAATTCTGCGACTCAAAACATGATCTAGTAGACCAAGTAGCTCAAACTACTTTTACAAGGACTCGATAGAAAACACTAGGACTCACTTAGCATGCTGATGACAAAATCCACCCTAGCTTTGGGGTGAGGCTAGAGGGAAAAACTCTGCCGATCACTTACGTGAATCAGTGAGACAAAAAACCTCCTAGGATAGAGATCCTCAACAACATACTAGGCTTACCTAGGTTGTTACACACATTGACGGTCTTACTTAGATCATTTACATCATAACATGCAGAATGGGTTTACATCATTTATAACAAAATGTCCTCTAATGACTGATGATGGAATCTGAATGGCACGACCACGTCGAACACGACGAATCCCATTTGAAAAAATGGGGGTGTACTGCTATGGGGTAGTTGACAAAGTGTGGTCAACAGAGTCGACTGTCGGTATGGCTGCAAGCGTAGGTAGACCAAGTTCCCTACCTCAAACTGTCTCTCCACCCGACCCTTGTCGGCATATAGCTTCTGCTGGTTCTGTGCTGTAGCCATGTTATCCTTGAGAGCTCGGAGGATGTCCTGACTCTCTTGGATCCAATCTTTGGCTCTCGGAGCCTTGCTGGCACCAAACATCACATGAACAAAAGATAAAGCATGATAACCATATAATGCATAGAACGGAGACATACCGATAGACATGTGATGTGTGTTGTTGTAGCAGTACTCTCCTAGGTGCAGCACTTCAGCCATGCTCTTTGCTGCCCACTGACATAGTTACACAAGTAGCCCTCCAGCCACTTGTTAACTATCTCTGTCTGTCCATCTGTCTGCGGGTGGTAGCTGGTGCTCGGTGTTAGCTCTGTCCCCACCAGCTAGAAAAGCTCCTGCCAAAATCCGCCCATGAAGCAACTATCCCTGTCATTGACAATGGTTTTGGGAAGACCATGTAACCTGAAGATATCCCAGAAGAACAACTCTGCCAACTGTGTTGCTGTATAGTGCGCGGTGTTGTCGCACAGATTGTCTAGGCACCGCGACAACGACTCAGATCGGGGGCTGTCACCCTGATCCCCAATCTCTCTATTTAAGCTGTCTCCTTGCAAGCTAAGGGAGGTAGACCCTATTATAAATGAAGAGGACAAATCTAGGAGACACAGCTAAAACACCAAATACTTGATAAAATTAACAGGATTCACAATTCTAAATTAGATTTCACATTTAAGACCAGTCCCTTGATGGAGTCAAACAAAATCCTGTTATGCAATTATAAACAAGTAAGTGACGATTAACCGCTACTTATTAAAACACAATTGATCACAATGATATTTAATTGAAAAATGCCACAACCATGAATAACAATAACATGAGAATGCTAGATGCTTGAAATTTTTTTAATATTACCCTGCTTGAAAATCAAAATGTTCCATAGTCAAACTTTAGATAAAAATAAAATTAGCACATTTGACTATAGAAAATTTGGAATTTTTTATATTTTTGTATTTTCTAATTTTTTAGAATTTTGAAAATTTTATATTTTTTTTTATTATTTTTTTAAATATTTTTAAATTAAATATAAATCTAAGTTAAAGCTTATATCTAAATCCTAAAGTTAGATCTAAAATTAAAATCTAAGTCTAACAATATTAAAACTAAGGTTAAAAACAAATTAAATTTAAAAATCTAAACTATTCTAAATCAAAATTAAAATTATAACCAAACTAAACCTTAAAACTAAATTAAATTGAAACTAACAATTAAAACATTAAAATCGAATTACAACTAAATGCTAACCCAAAATAAAAAAAAATCAAACTGCACTAAATTTTTTTAATGCATATACATGTGAATTTTGAACATACGTGTGCATTTGTTCGATTGCAGGTCGACGTGAGACGGCGAAGAGAGAGGTCGAAGAAGGAATGAAGACGGAGGGCCAGGTTTCAGGTGATGGCGTGAGAGAAAATGATCACGTGAGGGAGCATTGGCTCGGAAGGCGCGAGGAAGGCTGGACGGTGGAGAAAAATGGAAATGAAATTTTGGAACAGGCAGTGAAAATACTGGAGCGAAGGTTTAGTTGACGCAGAGAAAGAGTAAAACGAGGGTTTCGATGAGATGGCTTGCAGTTTGAAGGCGGCAGAGGGCTCAACTGGAAGAAGTGTGAAGAAGGGCAGAGAAAATGAGGCTCGAACAGGGTTAAGGAAGTCGATTGATGTAGATGATGAAGTGAGGGGAGTATCGACAGTGTTTGTGCAGCAATGAAAACAGATAATTTCGAATAAACCCAGTACACACAAAATTTCGCTCAGTTAAATTAAAATTTCTTCTTTTAAGCCCAGATCTTAAGCTCTTTTAATTCAAAACAATGTCTAGATTCGTCCACAGTAGTAGATTGAGGCCAGATCTGGCCTTTGGAGGCTAGATCTGCCTTAGATCTAAATTTTATTTTATTTTTATTTTATTATTATTATTATTTTTTTAATTCTGATTTGAGCCTTGAACCTGCAAGAAATCAGCCAGATCTGAAGATACACACCAAGAAATGATTAAACCCTTACTGCCCTAAAAGAAAATTTACAAATTTACAACTAGTTTACAGATTTAAAACACTCATGGTCAGATTTGAATCCATTTTAGAACAATTTTCAGAGATTTAAAATGTTTGGGAGAGGCACAAGCCTTAGAAAACCCTGCAAAACCACCAATTTCGTAAGATAGACTTGGAATTCAACAAATAATGAGCTTTGCAGACTTATGTTTATTGAGAGTCGGCTGGTCCAACCGAAGACTTCCCCAGATGCTCAATCTTAAAAATATTTCCCTGCACACTTAGATCTGGATCTTAGATCGATAGAGATTTAAGAAAACAACATGAGACCTTTTTAAAAAAAATCAGAATGTTATTTTATAAACCCAGAAAACTGCATAAGATACCTGTATGCAGATTAATCCATAAAGGCCATCAACCATAAAATGCAAGAAACAAAGTAACAGAGTTTAGAGACAATTCATCACATAGATTTGAGAAGGAACATCAAGATTTGTAACCCCAAAGTCTTTATGCTTTATTACTCCAAAATTTACAAGAGCTTCCAAGAACAAGTGCACGATCCTGAGATCGGATGACTCAAGACTGACAAAGACCTCTAAATTTATAGGACAAAATCTCCAACGGCTAGTTTGGATGATCCTTGTCAAAATAATCTCAACCGTCCAAAAGATTTAATCATCTTTTAATCAGGAGCGTTGAAATTAAAATTTTGGGAAAAAAACGAATTTGTCATTTAATTCAATTTTAATTAACTCAAAAATATTATTTTTGAGTTAATTACTCCAAAATTTTGACTTTGACTTAACCACCAAGGCCCAGAGGTCCAAAATCTCTTAAAATTTTCAATATTCCCTTGGCCTAGGGCTTTCAAAAATCATTTTCCAAGGACCCACAAATTTTTCTTTTAAAGATTTAATCCTAACTTAGGACCCTAAATTAATTAAATTTCTGGTTTAAGATTTTTTAAATTAATTGACCAGAAAATTAAATTAATTGACTAAGAGGGGATTATAATTATTTTTCCAACCCTCTTTTACATGAGATAATACATTTACATACATGAAGGAGAAATACCCATTCGTATAGACCCTTAATAAATACCCAGTTCTGCGACTCAAAATATGATCTAGTAGACCAAGTAGCTCAAACTACTTTTCAAAGACTCGATAGAAACACTAGGACTCACTTAGTATGCTGATGATAAAATCCACCCCAGCTTTGGGGTGAGGCTGTAGGGAAAAACTCTGCTGATCACTTTCGTGAATCAGTGAGACAAAAAACCTCCTAGGATAGAAATCATCAACAACATACTAGGCTTACCTAGGTTGTTACATACATTGACGGTCCTACTTAGATCATTTACATCATTACATGTAGAATGGGTTTACATCATTTGTAAAACTGTCGACTGATGATGGAATCTGAATGACGCAACCACATCGAACATGACGAATCCCATTTGAAAAAATGGGGGTGTACTGCTATGGGGTCATTGACAAAGTGTGGTTAACACGCGGATATGGCGAAAAAGTGTGCATATTTTGTCAGTCGATCAATGACGACAAATATACAGTCTTTGCCCTGCACCATGGGCAACCCTGTGATGAAGTCCATCGAAATACTCTCCCATTTCCCCTCTGGAATGGGAAGAGGCTGCAACAAACCTGCTGGATGGTTCATCTCCCCCTTGTTGCGCTGACAAACTTCGCATTCCCTGACAGGCTGGAGTACGTCCTCCTTGAGGCCCTTCCATGAGAACCTCTCCCTGATGGCCCTGTAGGTTTTGGTAAACCCCTGGTGGCTAGACAATGGTGAATCATGAGAAGCCTGCAGTATCTTCTTGAGCTGGGAGCCCTCAGTGAAGAAGATCCTATCCTTGTAGTAGATGATCTCATCCATCACCCTGTATCTATCATCTGTCCCCTGCCCATTTAGAACCTCACAAGAAAACGTATCCTTGGAGTACTCCACTAAAAGACGAGCCCCAATCTACGTCCAAACTCATCAGAGACAGTGCGGCTGGTCTGCGTGAAAGTGCATCAGCCACCACGTTGTTCTTCCCTTTGACATACTCGATGTCAAAGTCGTAGGCCTGGATCTTGTTGACCCACTTATGCTGCCTCTTCTATAGTTGCTTCTGCTCTAAGAAGAATCTGAGGCTGTTGTGGTCAGTCCTCACCCTGAACCTGTTACCTACCAGGTACTGCTGGAATTTGGCCAAGGCATGCATGATGGCCAACATCTCCTTGTCATATATGGCATATAACCGCTCATGTGGAAGGAGCTTCCGGTTCTCAAAAGCTATCGGGGGACCTCCCTGCATCAATACTGCACCGATCCCCTCTCTCGATGCATAACACTCCAAAACAAATGGCTGCGTGAAATCTAGCAATGCAAGTACTGGGCAGCTGCTCATCACCTCCTTGAGCCTGTCAAAGGCCCGCTGCGCTATATCTGTCCAACTGAATGCCCCTTTCTTCGTCAAATCTGTCAGGGGTGCAGCAAGCTGAGAGAAACTCTTGACGAACTTCTTGTAGTGGGTGCAGATACCTACAAACCCTCGAATTTCTGTCACGTTTCTCGGCTGTGGCCAATCTCTGATGGCCCTGATCTTCTCCTTGTGGACCCTCACTCTGTCCATCCCTATAATGTGTCCTAGATATAGTATCTCTGTCAGCCCAAACTCGCACTTGGAGAGCTTAGCATAAAATTGCTGCTGCTCCAAAATAGGCAACACTGCCTCTATGTGCTGGAGATGCTCCTCCCATGTCCGGCTATATATCAATATATCATCAAAGAAGACTAGCACAAACTTCCTCAGGTGACTGTAGAATATGTGGTTCATGCACGATTGGAAGGTGGCCGGTGCGTTGGTTAGCCCGAAGGGCATCACTAAGAACTCAAAATGGCCATAATGGCACCTGAAAGCGGTCTTAGGAATGTCCTGTTCCCTCACGCGAATCTAATGTTACTCGAATTTCAAATCAATCTTTGAGAAGAACTGTGCCCCTCTCAACTCATCTATCAGCTCGTCAATTCGCGATATAGTGTACCTGTTCTTCATGATTTTCTTGTTCAAAGCCCTGTAATCAATGCACATGCGCAATGTGCTGTCCTTCTTCTTCACCAACACCACCGAAGAAGCGAAAGGATTGGTGCTGGGCCGTATGTGTCCAAGAGTCAACAACTCACGGATAGCCTGCTCAATCTCGTCTCGATAGGACTTGGGGTGCCTATAGGGTGTGGTAATAATGGCCTGAATGCCCTGCTCTAGCTCAATAGTATGCTCAAATCCCCGATCTGGTGGCTGACCTGGTGGTATCTCCCCAAACACCGTGGCATACCTGTCAAGGATGGTCTGTATCTCAGGATGAACTGTCTGCCCGGTAGTCCCTGCCTTTGATGCACGCAGCTCTACTGCCCACTCTATGTCTCCCTTCCGGAAGTCTGCCTCCATCCGGTGAGCTGAAATAGTCTGGGGTGGGTAAGTGTGCATTCCCTGTATCTTCTCATGCTTCCCGGTCTTCTTATCATCCCACTCCATCTCCAAGGCCTCCCAATCTGTGGTGACCTTCCCTAGAGTGATTAGCCACTGTACACCCAATGCCACATTGGTATCCGGTATGTTAACCACGAAAAAGTGGTCAGTCATTGTGTAGGTGCCCATCGTCACAGCCAGCTCTGGAACATATCTTGCACACTGCATCGTCTGATCTCTTGGGACCAACACTGAAAATCCATCGAAGCTCTCTGTCAGTATGCCTCTCCGCTCAACCATCTGTGCATCGATGAAGTTGTTGGTTGCCCCACTGTCCACAAGTATTGAAACTCGCTGCCCTCGTACTATCCCTCGAACATGCAGCATTAGATACTTGGGTACTCCCCACAATGCTGCAAGGGTCCCCCCCGTGGGTGCAAAAGCTGCACCTCCTGCTCCTGGTGGTGGAGGTGGCAAATGGTCTTGCGCTGCATGCCTGCCTCCTGCCTCCACGTCATCATACTCATGCTCTTCTCCGTTGCTCTTGGGGAAGACCTCAATAAAGTGTGCTTTGCCAGCAGCACATCTGTGTCCTGGTGCCCATGGCTCCTAACATGTAAAACACAGCCTCTTCTTCTTCCGCTCCCTCCTGGCATCATCATCTAATTGTCCCCTACTCGGATTCCCCTTTGGAGGCGGAAGTCTCACGTCCGTCCCCTTAGGCTGGAAAGCCTGTCTCTGGGGGTAAGGCGTCCTGGTCCTGGGTAAGGCATCCTGTAAATCTTGGGTCCTGCCAACTGCGTCATGGAGTGTGGTTGGTCTAGTGGATCTGACCAAACCCCGAAGTGGCTCTGCTAACCCCTCAATGAACATGTAGATCATCTGTGCCGCGGATAGATCTGCCACCATCACCGAAAGTCTCAGGAAGTCTGAAATATATGTATCCAGGTTCCCGGTCTGCTTGAGCCTTGTCAGATCAACAAAGTGCTCCTCCGGATCCCTCCGATCAAACCTCTCTACCAATCTCCGGGTGAACTCGGCATATGTAGTCACTGTCGAATGCCCGAGTGTAACCATCCCATGGAACCACCAATCCTGGGCCTCGCCATCCAGATGCAGTGCTGCCACCTTGATAGCCTCCGTCTCTGCCATTTGGTTGAGCTGGAAGTATATGTCCAGCTTGTCACCCAAGCCTTTGCCGAACTGTTTGATGAACCATCAAATGTGGGCAGATGGAACCTGCTCACTGTACGCTGAGTGTCTCCCTCATGATAATGCCGGTGCCCTCTGTGATGGTTGCGGGGTCAGCTGTACCACTGGAGCTGAACAAAATCTTTGAATGGAAGGGCATCCCTGAACTCCTGCCCATATGCCTAATACTCAGCAAAATAATCACCCATGTGGCCATGCTCTGGCTCCTGTTGTGCTCCTGCCCCAGTGTCTGCTCCCAGAAAAGTGGGCATAGTGGAACGTGTGGGGGCATGTGATGCCATGTACGGAGTGGCATTGTGCTCCTGCAAATGGTGGGACGTGCCTGATCCCTCACCAATCTGAAAACCCCTTGGGGTTTCACGCTGTCTAACCTCTACAGCAGTGAATCTCTGCCCCATCACCTCAATCTGCCTCGACAGATCCTGTACTGACTTGAGGAGCATTTCCCCAAACTTCTTTGCATCACTATCATCTGCCATTTTCTCCTCCTGTTCTACATTCACTACTGGATCCTGTTCTACGTCCACTACTGGATCCTGTTCTGCGTCCACTACTGGAACGCAGTCACCCTCCCTGTAGGTGATTTGCAACCTACGTTCTCTGTCACGGTACTTCCTACCCCTGTAGCAAATGTACGGCTTCTCTCCCGGTGTCATAGACAACTTGCTCCACAGGCTAAGCCAGGTCTATGAGCTCTGATACCACTGTAGTATCCCGAAAGGGAAATAACCAGTAATACAAAGCATACAACAAGATACACAATGCTATAAACTGAACATGAAGCAGATACACATGAAATAGAGAGAATACTGAGCCATTTTATTAAAACTGAGAAATAGAAATGAGTACAAGAGGTGATCAGAGTGATGGCACCTCGACTTGCACCAGGCAAGTGTAGGAATACTCTCAGAATATCAATGGAATGGCTGCTCTCTGCTCTGTGTCCAAGCTGCTGGAAAACTACCGTGCTGCTGCTACTGCTGGAACAAAATGAGTAATTGGGGCGGCTCCCCTACTCGGAAAGAGCTGAAACTCTGGAATCTGCCTCTACTCACAATACCCAGAAAAGCCCAGAGAGCGTTTCTGGAATGGACGACCCCCGAAAATACCTCCCTTGAGGATCTACGCTATCCTCCCAAGGGCCACGCTGAGGCTGAATGGAATCCTCCAGAATATGGCCTCCCGCTCTGCCAAAAGTCTCCAATAGGCAAGGGCTGGCCCCTTGCTCAATCTCCTCACCAAAATCCTTCGAAAGAATGCCACTCCGGAGCTCCCTCAAGATGGACTGTGTCCTCCCTCTCAAGACTGCGTAGTCTCTATGGCTCTGCTCCTCCCACGAATGAAAAACACTAATCCTCCTGCAAAATACTAATGAGACTACCTCACCCGAGCAAGCACTCGAAGTCTCCCGGGGCTGAGGGTGGGATCTCCGAACGGAGACACTCGATGCACTAAATAGTGCTGTAGACAAGCTAAATAGCCAGCATGCTCTAAGTCGAAGTGACCAGCTCAATATGCATAAACTCGAATGAGGAAATGAGGAGGCTCTCCTCCTTTTTATAACGATGGGCCTCTCTCAACCCTTGGCCCCACCATCTCCTACGTTGCTTCCATTTGGCCCACGTAGCCAACTCAACTGCACTGGCCATGCTCATGTAGTCCAAGTGGGCCCCTCTTCACGTGGTCACTTGGCCCCCTTGGCCCACCTTAGTCACAACGTTGATCTTACTAGGTGACTTTAGGGAGTGAACTTTATTCTAAGTGAGATATATCCCCTCTTACTCACTTTTATTTATATTTTAACTATAGAAGGCAAAATTGGTCAAAATTAATATTTCCAATTAGCTATCCCTAATTGGGAATATTACACTGCCCAAGATACTCTGGATGAAAACTTGTCATTCTTCTATGACTGCATTGAGGGCCAGCCTTACCATCATAGTAGGCTAAGGTGTGGACCCACGACTGTTCGGTGATCATGAGTTTCTTGAAGCCTAGACAGGAATGAAATAATACGCTCCCCTTTTTGCATCTGAATCATCATGTAATATTCCAAATTAGCAGTCAGCTAATTGAAATATTAATTTTGTCAATTTTGCGTTTTTCTAATGTTAGCAAGAAAATAAAGTGGGTAAAGGTGACCCACAAATATACCTCATGATTAATTTACTTTCCTAAAGTCACTAAGGCAAAGATTAAAGCTGAAGTGGGACTCGTGGGGCCAACATCACGCAGTAGAGGGCAGCTTAGTGGCAACGCAGGAGAGGGAGCAACTTAGGTAGCGTAGTAATGTGGGGACAACAGTTGCGTAGTGGCTGCATGGGGATTGGCAGGCAGAGGTGGTAGCGCAGTCCAATGGGGCCCAAGGGAACGTTGGGGGCTCAGCTAGGTAAAAGAGGATGAGAGCAGCTCATTCCTCATTCATTCAGTCATCAACTAATTTTTTGTTTGGTAAACTAGAAGCACGCTTGAGCTGTTTAGCCAAGTCTGCAAGTGTTGTTTAACACAGAGGTTTCCGAGAGACATCAACCTCATCCTCGGGGGAATTTGAGTGCCTGCTCAAGAGAGGAGTTTCATTTAGTTTTGGAGAGAGGTATCACAGGTACACTTCAGGATTACGTAATCCCTTCCAGGACAGCGCAGTCAACCAGGAGATTATGCAGTCCAGCAGTGGAGCAGCTTCGGGGAAAGAGGAAGAAATATATATTTCAGCCAGGAGATTTGTGTGGGGGTCAGCCATTCCTTAGTAGAGTTCTTGACCAGTTTCCAGTAGTTGTTTCCATCAAGTCAGCCAAAAGCCCAGTGTGCCTAGTAGAATAGCATACACAATCCAAAGGGGTGAATTTCTGGGGTCAGCCTTTTAGAAACTCCTGCGTGGGTTTTTCTGGGTTTGTTGAGGAGACTCCGGTGTCCAAGTCTCAGAATTTTTTGAGCAATAGAACAACCCCAATACGCAGTCCATTTCTAGCCAACAACAACTTTTCCAGACAGGGCAGCGTAGAGGAGGAGCCACGCAGAGCAACAAGCAGCAAGGATTTCTAAGCAGGGATTAAGGGATTATTTAAGCCCGCCTTGTCCAGGCTATGGTGCCATCTTCCTACGCGCCATCTTATACCTTTCCCATTCAGAAAAATTAATAAAATGGCTCAGTAGTTTTGGCTCATTCATGGTGTTTTTGATGTGTATTATTGTTTGCTGTAGATTTAGTCTTTGTATGCTTTGTATTATTGTTTGTTCCCAATTTGGGATATTATAGTGGTATCAGAGATCATAGATTTGGCTCAGCCCGTGGAGCACTTAGTCTATGATACCAGAAGATAGAGAGTACGTTACATACTGAAATAAGCAATATAGAAGCAGAGAGCATAGGATTGAAATCACACATGATCAAAAGACAACATTCTGGTGGAGGAAGGCAAGGGGAAGGCACCGATGGCAGAGGAAAGAGATGAGGGGAAGGAGTTTGGTAACCTCCTCCTAAAGTCAGCGCAGGAGATCTCCAAGAAAATAGAGGAGATGGGTCAGAAGTATGTCGGAGAGAACAGACAGAGGGAAATTCCTGTTGAGATTTTGTATATTTGGGGTAGCATCAGTTGTGCTCTAGCTCCCAAATTTTGTGGAGGGACTAGAGTACACTTGACCTACAAGACCCAGAAAAGGATTTGGGAAATTTCTTATGGTTTAGGAGATATTAAATTAATTAATTATTTTAATGTATTTCGTAAGTTAAAACTTAGGGAACTTAAATAATTAAAGTGAATTTAATTAAACATGTGATGAAATTGTCTTAATTCACATGGATCAAACTTTCTTTTAATCTTAGCCATTGATTCAAGATCTGATCATGGCTGTTGGTTTCCCAACGAGAAAAATATAAAGGAAAGGCTTGGAGTCATTTGTAAAGACACACAGAGGTAGAGCATTGAAGCTAAGCTGAGATTCTAAGGCAGGGTTTGCTAAGAATTCTTAGAAGTATTTCAGCTGCAGAGAGGGGAATTTAGGTTAAGGGGATGATCTGATCCCGGGGTCTAGAATACACAAGAGGCAGAGATCAGCTCAGAGGACAGTGCAGAGAAGCAAGGAGGCTGTAGCAGCAAGGACAACGCAGTCCCTCCAAGGACAACGTGATTTTCAGTAGGAAACCCTCTAAGGGTTATGCAGAGACCCTAAGGGGCAGCGTAAGGCCTGCGTCACCCAGTCTGGGGTAACACAGACCTTTCCAGAGCAGCGCTGAGGGTCAGAGGGGCTTTAGAGGTTGACGCCGAGGCTTCAGGGGCAGTGCTGGGGTTTCTAGGCCCTAATTTTGGCCGAGTTCTGTAAATCCCGTTTGAAGGTGTGGATCAGTCATTATTTTGGCCCTAGATCAACCAGTGAGTTGTAGATCTATTATTTCTCTGTCGGGTTTTCCAGATCTGGAACCCAGGCTTGTTGTATTCAGAGAATTCTTAATAATAAAACCCTCCAGCAGCCATAGATCGGTTTTCCCGCATTGGGTTTTTCTGAGGACTATTTGTCCAGAAATAACTGTGTTAATTTGTCTATGTGTGCATGAACTTGTTGTAGATCTGGATTGGTGGAGATCTGTTATGTGTTTTGCTTTGATTTTAACTTGAATTTATTCAGTTAATAATTTGTCTAAGTAGGAGCATAACCAGATTAACAGTAAATATTTTCTGCATAAAGTGTAAAGATTTAGAAATTTCCACATGGTATCAGAGCAATTGCAGATCTAGGAGGGTCACCAACAAGAATCTAAAGGTTCTAGCTGCAGGAATTAGCTGGAAAAGTAGCAGAAACGCAGATCTGAAGGGACAATGCAGTTTTCAAAGGCAGATTCACGCAGAGGGAAGGGTGACGCAATCTAACGCTGTCTCCTAACAAGCCCACACAATTACTACGCAGAGGAAACTCAGAAACAACGTTGGATTGGTCTGAAACCTGGCAGTGTGATGCAGATTTGAATCTATCAGATCCAGAAAAGACTGAAGAAAAGCTGTAGAAATTCAGAAGGTGTTGGTGGGGTTAAATTTCTAAAGGTTTTAGATTTTTAGCCTTAGCACAAGTGACAAAGAGCGGGAGGAGATCAACTTCTTAGAGAGTTTCTAGTGAAAGGAAACTTGCAGTTTGATCAGAGGATCAAAAGAAGAGCTGAATCATAGTTGATTTGGTAGATTTCCAAGGAGGGAAATCAGTTGTCAGAGGGAGCACAAGGTGCCTGTTTCACCAAGGGCCTTAGATCCATTTCTCTAGCAAAGAGAAGGAAGTTCTGACATATTCTGAGCAGATGGCTCCTCATGGACTGCGTGATCAGGATAAGCTGGATGGCCTCTCAAACTTTTCAGTTTGGAAGGCAAGGATCCTGATAGTCTTTGAGGCATACAATCTTAGAGACCATGTAGAGCAAACTTTGGCCACATCGACAAATTTGAATCTCCTTCAGAAGCATAAGGAGGCTGCTGGGCATGCCAAGGACCATATTGTACCACACTTAGCTGAGAAGAAGACAGCTAATGAGATGTGGAAGGCCTTGATCTCCCTATATGAGGGAAAATCTATCCAAAGAAAGATGTTGTTGGAGACTCAGATGAGGTCATTCATGATGGCCAAGGGAGAAGACATGGAGCATTTCCTCTTCAGACTACAGTCAATCAGAGATCAGTTGACTGCAATTGGTGCTAAGGTGGAAGATGATGTGATGGTTAGGATTTCCCTCAATGCAGTCACGAATGAGTGGGAAACCTTTGTCCAAAGTATCTTGGGCAGAGCGGACCTCCCAGATTGGGACAACTTGTGGTCAGTGCTGCCTCAAGAAGAAATCTGTAGATTCACCAAGAAGCAGTATAGCTCTGGATCGAGCAAAGAGAAGAAGGAAGATGAGGAAGATGCAGCCTTGACATCAAAGAAGTAGCCAAAGAAGAAGAAGGATCTCTGAAAGATCAAGTGCTTCTAGTGTGGTGAAATGGGACATTTTGACAGCAATTGTCCTTAGAAGAAAAAGGACAAGGACGCATCTTCTTCCAAAGCAGCTGTGGTAGATGATGGGTCAGAAGATGATGCAAGCATGAGTGCTCATGAACCATGGAGGTGGGGTGACATGGATATGTAGAGGAGCTACATAGAAGGAAGGCGAGATCCTTGAGCAACTCATCTCTTGGATCACAAGCGAGCTATGACAGCCTTAAGACAATATCCAGACAAGTGAAGTAGTGGGTGCATAGATCACAGATGAAGCAAATGCAGAGGCAGATCTAAAGATTGGAAGGAGCAGCATAGAGCAAGGCAGCATCAGCGTAGAAGCGGCAATAGCGCAGAGGCTAATGTGACTTCAGCAGCGCAGAGCAGAGTTGCTTACGCAGTGGAGAGTTGCAGTGACGCAAAAGGCTTCAGAGGGACACCGCAGTACAACAACAGCGTGAAAGATTTCAGCACAAGGGGCTGATGTGATTTCAGTAGTGCAGAGGGAGTCTGTTTACACAGGCAGAGTTGTAGCTATGCATCATTCTTCAGATGCCAGCACAGATCTGTAGCCTATGGAGCTTCAGTGATGAGGATGCAGCCCATCTGACTTGTTTGTCAAAGATTGGGAAGGAGATTTAGTTGTTTCTCTCAACAACTGAAGTTGCAGTGCAGCAGATCAGCAGTGGCAGTGCTATGAGCAACACAGATGCAACATATTGAGAGGGAGCTGCAGTACAATGGTTGCAATGGCAGTGGTAGAGTCATGGGAAACAGTACAGAATGGTAGTAGTAGTGCAGAGTTGAGTGGCAACAGGTCAAGAATCAACAACATAGAACCAATGTCCAAAATCTTGTAATGCATAGTGTGATGTATTACTAGAGCACACCCTTGATGCTAAGAGGGTGTGTTGAGATTTTGTGTACTTGGGGTAGCATCAGTTGTGCTCTAGCTCTCAAATTTTATGGAGGGACTAGAGAACACTTGATCTACAGGACCCAAAAAAGGATTTGTGAAATTTTATCTGGTTTAGGAGATATTAAATTAATTAATTATTTTAATGTATTTCTTAAGTTAAAACTTAGGGAACTTAAATAATTAAAGTGAATTTAATTAAACATGTGATGAAATTGTCTTAAGTCATACGGATCAAGCTTTCTTTTAATCTTAGCCATTGATTCAAGATTTGATCATCGCTGTTGGTTTCCCAACGAGAAAAGTATAAAGGAAAGGCTCAGGGTCATTTGTAAAGACACACAGACGCAGAGCATTGAAGCTAAGCTGAGATTCTAGGGCAGGGTTTGCTAAGAATTCTTAAAAGTATTTCAGCTGCAGAGAGGGGAATTTAGGTCAAGGGGATGATCTGATCTCGGGGTCTAGAATACACAAGAGGCAAAGATCAGCTCAGAGGACAGTGCAGAGAAGCAGGGAGGTTGTAGCAGCAAGGACAACGCAGTCCCTCCAAGGACAACGTGATTTTCAGTAGGAAACCCTCCAAGGGTTATGCAGAGACCCTAAGGGGCAGCGTAAGGCCTGCGTCACCCAGTCTGGGGTAACACAGACCTTTCCAGAGCAGCGCTGAGGGTCAGAGGGGCTTTAGAGGTTGACGCCGAGGCTTCAGGGGCAGTGCTGGGGTTTCTAGGCCCTAATTTTGGCTGAGTTCTGTAAATCCCGTTTGAGGGTGTGGATCAGTCATTATTTTGGCCCTAGATCAGCGAGTGAGCTGTATATCATTATTTCTCTGTCGGGTTTTCCAGATCTGGAACCCAGGCTTGTTGTATTCAGAAAATTCTTAATAATAAAACCCTCCAGTAGCCATAGACCGGTTTTCCCGCATTGGGTTTTTCCGGGGACTATTTGTCCAGAAATAACTGTCACTTTGTCTATATGTGCATGAACTTCTTGTAGATTTGGATTGGTGGAGATCTATTATGTGCTTTGCTTCAATTTTAACTTAAATTTATTCAGTTAATAACTTGTCTAAGTAGGAGGAGCATAACCAGATTAACAGTAAATAATTTCTGCATAGTATAAAGATTCAAAAATTTCCATAATTCCAAGGGAATTATAGAATGGAGAAGGATCTGGTACCTTCGATCATTTACTTGAGCATAACACTGGGCAGTAGGTAGTGCCACACACCCCACCACACTCTACCATGCCCACATTCTTGACTTCAGGGGCAAGAGTAGGAAGACCACATGAGTCGGTGGTGGCTCACTACGGAGAATACATCATAGAATATCAGTCTTATGGGCCGAAATTTAGAGATGCCCTCACTTCCAATGAATTCTGCCAGCTTAAGAACAACAACAAACATCGCAGCCAGAACTGAGGAGGGTACATGCAGGGCGATGACCTGCAACGTATTGTGGGTATAATTTTCTTACCTACTTTCGGTGTGTTGACCACACTTTGTCAACGACCCCATAGCAGTACACCCCCATTTTTTCAAATGGGACTTATCATGTTCGAGGTTCGTGTCATCCAGATTTCATCGCCGATCGACAGTTTTTATAATGATGTAAACCCATTCTGCATGTTATGATGTAAATGATCTAAGTAAGACCGTCCATGTATGTAACAACCTAGGTAAGCCTAGTATGTTGTTGATGATTTCCATCCTAGGAGGTTTTTTGTCTCACTGATTCACGTAAGTGATCGGCAGAGTTTTTCCCTCCAGCCTGACCCCAAAGCTAGGGTGGATTTTGTCATCAGCATGCTAAGTGAGTCCTAGTGTTCTATCGAGTCCTTGTAAAAGTAGTTTCAACCATGAAAAAATCGCGATCGGGATAAAATCGCCGAGGGGAAAAAATCGGAAAAAATCGTAAAAATCGGGAAAAAATCGGCACATACAAAAATATTCATTTTTTTTCAATTTTTTTAATATCTAAAGCATCTACAGCATAAAATAAATGCATTGACACATAAATATGAAAAAAAACTAATATATAAGATGTGTAATATCATGTCTAGTGCTACATCACACATAAAATTGAATCCTGTCCTGAATACTAAGTCCTGAGTCTCAAGAGTCAACTCAGCCTCAAAATATCAACAAAAAATATAATAATGTATCTCATATCATGAGTCATAATGTCAACAGTCATATACAAAGGAATGTCAATGCACCATATAACCTATGGTCCTATACTATTGATTTCCTCTGCCCCTCTTGCGAGAAAATACAATAGCTTTGCCTCTCTCTAGATGAAGAAGCTGGCAGGACTGGCAATGGGCTCTGTCGTGCTCTAGAAGTAAAAAATGAAGCACCAGAACCGGAACGGGAACCTGAACCACTAGGAGCTAAAGGAGGCAGACCACGTCCTCTACCGGTAGTAGTGGTAGGTGGTGTCACCTCCTCCTCCTGCTCCTCCTCCTCCTGCTGCTGCTGCTGCTCCTCCTCGTCCTCCTCCTCGTCCTCCCCCTCCACTACCTCCTGCTCTATCCAATCAGGGGTTGACTCCATGACAGGCCTCTCAGCCTCAACCCTCCATTCAGCAGTGGTGTCAATCGCATCTAAAGAGATGGCCTCCATATCAAGGGTCCTCTCAAGTTGTCTCACCCACAATCTAAGATTGTAGTAGAAGTAAACCATGTCATTGAGCCGCTGACCCTCCAACCTGTACAAGGGTCATAAATTAATAAATTAAATATTTAAAAAAAAAATATTTAATGAATTCAAAAAATCAGTTGGAATATGTTAAGTTTTTTACCTGTTGCGCTTTTTGGTGTGTATTTTTTCAAATACACTCTAGTTGCGCTCGCATCCTGAAGCGCTACATGTTTGGCTGAGTATTCTAATGGCAAGTTTTTGGAGTTTTGGTAATCTGCCACCGTAGCTCCTCCACCATGCATCTACAAGTTACAAGTTACAACAAATAAGATAAACTTATAAAGTTACAAACATAAGAAAATTTTAAAATAATGAAAATCTTACCTGGCATTTTAGTAGTCCTATCCTGGACAGCCATGTCGAAGCTCAAGGTGCCACCTGCCATTCTGTATACCTCCATCTCTTTGGATATCTCTGCACGTTCTGATGGATTTGGCACCATCTTCTGAACACAAGTGAAAAAGCCATCCATGACCTCGGCATCAAATAGAAAACCACATGAATAAGCAAATGCGGGGTTCAGGAAGAGCCCTGCAGCATGAATGGGACGATGGAGTGTGTTGTTCCATCGATCATCAATCACTTCCCATAAAAGAAGTTGTCTCTGAAACCCATCATCACCCTTATCATCATAATAGCCGCGAACAGCTTCTTTGGCCCTATCCATGGCCTCATACAAGTAGCCCATTGCGGGCTTCTCTCCATCCACCAATCTAAGAACCTTTACCAAAGGTTCACTAATGCTGCACACCTCTTCCACTCCACCCCAGAAATCTTCCTGATATGACACCAACCTGCAGATGGCCTGTCCCTCTGATTTGCGGCTGATAGTCAAAGCACGCCACTCATCTGAAAGAAACATTCTCTTCAAATCCCACTTAGAATTCAAGAGGGATTGAAGAGATATGAAAGTAGTGGCAAATCGTGTAATAGCAGGCCGCACCAACTCCTTCTTGTTGGTGAATGTCCTCATCAAATGAAGCACAGATCCATGGTTATATATAAATTTTGTGATTCTCTTTGATGATTCTACAATATCTTTGACAAAATCAAACTTTCTGATGTCCTCCAACATCAAATCAAGGCAATGTGCAGCACAAGGTGTCCAAAATATGCTCGGATACCTCTCCATAAGCATCTTGCCAGTAGAAACATAGTTTGCAGCGTTGTCTGTTATGATTTGGACAACATTTTGGGGCCCAACCTCCATAATGAACACATCTAATAAATCACATAATAATCTTGCATCTTTGACATGTGCAGATGCATCAACAGATTTTATAAACATTGTCCCCTTGGGACAACTGACCAAGAAGTTAAGAAGGGTCCTACCCCTTTGATCAGTTCAACCATCTGACATCACAGTGCATCTTGTGACTTCCCATGATGCCCTTAACTCTTCCAATCTCTTGGTGCAGTCAGCTTTCTCATTTTGCAGAATGCGCCCTTTAAGGTCATGATATGTAGGGGCTTTGTATCCTGGGCCAACAACAGCGATAGCATCAATCGTAGCCTGATAAAATGGATTGTTCCTGGCAACATTGAAAGGAATATCACTCCAAAGAAACAGTTTGCCCAACAACTTATTAGCTTCTTCCTTCTCCTTTCTTTTAATAAGGGAGGAGATAGATGGCTGTGCCCCGGGAGTGGTTCTAGGAACAAAAAATGAGGAGGCAGCTACGGGGCTGCCTGTAGAAGAGGCTGATGCTGAAGAGCCACTACCACTCTCACGGTCAACTCCAAACCCTGATATTTGACTTTTCAGAGCTGCTTTGCTGAGTTTAGTGGTTTCTATTTCTCCCAATGAGTTCATGGCTCTTTTGATTATTTCTGAATTGGTGTTTCTGCAAGGGCCTACTTCATGCCCATGAATTTGTGCCAAGTGGTATTTCAACCTGTATATCCCCCCTGTCATGTGTTGACCACATAATTTGCAAGTCAAGTTTGATCGGTCAAACCCCCCATCAGGTTCACCAAATTCCCATAAAGGATCTAATTTCCTTGGCATGTTGGAAACTTTGAACTTTGAATGTTGAAATTTGAACCTAGGGCACAAGAAAAATTGCAAGTTAAAAAATAAAATAAAAAAATTACAATTTTACATACAACATTTTGATTTTTTTCACAAAAAAAAAACCTCAACTCAATGCAAAAATAATGGGAAAAAATACATGTTGAAACAGAAACAAAAATAATGGGAAGAAACTAAGAACACAAGAAGAAATATAAAAAACAAAATTTAACAAACAATTTTTTGCATTTTTGACCAAAATAAACCCTCTCCTCTCAATAAAACAAAAACAAAAAAAAAACACAACCAAATGCAATCACAAATGATGAAAAATACATGGGTAATAGAAACCCATGGAAGAACAAGAAAAAAACAAAAAAAAAATGGGTCAAATTTGATGCCCATACCTGGAAAAACGTTTTGCCGGAGACACTTGGTCCAAATTCGATTTTTGTTCGCTTGGCTTGCAAGAAATTCTTCACTTTTGTCCAATCTTGGGCTTGTAAATCACGTATCTCCCTCCTTGGCTCTCCCTCCTTCACTCCCTTAGCTCTCATAGCCAAACTGTCTATGTGAAAATGAAAAAAAAGCATCAAAATCGCATTTATGGCTGTTTGTTTTTTTTTGGCATGCCCACGATTTCGTATCGAATCGTGATTTTTTGCGGGTCGAGAGATTTTCAAAAAATCGGAAAACATCGTAGATAAATCGTTGTGGAAAAAAATCGCGATTTTTTGGCTATACGCGATTAAATCGCGATTTTTGCCCATCGCCGATTAAATCGCGATGTTTTCTTCTTTTCCCACTACGTCTTAAGGCTCATGACAGCACGAGATGTGATCCAAGAGTTAGGATATTCAAGGATCTGCCACCACTTTGTAGCTACTCTATAGATCCATGTCGCCCCACTTTCGTGGTTCACGAGCACTCATGGCTACTTCATCTTCGGACCCATCGTAAAGCACATTGACCTTGTGATCAAGCTTCCTTGTCCTTCTTCTTCTTAGAACAATTGCTAGCAAAATGTCCTAGTTCGCCGCACTTGAAACCCTTGATCTTGGATAGATCACGCTTCTTCTTCCTTCTTTGCCTCTTTGATGCGAGGCTGCATCTTCTTCCTCTTCCTTCTTCACTTTACTTGATCCCATGTTGTCTTGTCTCTTGGTGAATCGACATAGTTCTTCTTGACGGAGGATCGCCCACATCTGTCGGTTGGGAAGGTCGGCTACGCGAATACTTTGGACAGAAATTTTCCCAGTCCTCTGTGGCTTGCATTGAGTGCGATCCTCACCATCACACATCATCCTCCACCTTTGCTCCCGAGACAGCGATCTCATTCGCAGCCAATCTTAAAAGGAAGGGCTCGATTTCTTCTCCCTTGGCCATCATGAATAATGGCATTTGGTTCTCCAGGAAGCATTCTCCTTTGGACAAATCTTCCCTCATATAGGGCAGGTTAAGGCTTTCCATATCTCATGAGCCGTTTCTTGTCGGTATGTGTGGAATTATATGATCCTTAACCCCATCCATTGGCAAGTGTTTGGCATGTTCGCGGCTTCCTCATGCTTCGGTGGAGAACAACATCGGTTGGCATGGCCGGTACTTTTACGCATGGTCCCTCGAGACCATATGCCCCATGACTGCGGGATTCTAGCCTTCTAGGCTGCAAGGAAAGTTGGAAAGACCGTCCAGCCTATCCGATTACGTAGTCGTGAGGTGCCATCTACTCAAAAAATTTGTCGGGAACTCCTCCTCTCTATGCTAGAGACTTGGATCTAGGATCCTTGGTAAAACAGGCACCCTCACTCCTGCGACAGCTAACTTCCTCTCTTGGAAGTGCCAAATCAAAAACGAATCATCTCTCTTCGATCCTCGATCGATCTGAGTTATTTGGTAGAAACCATGCGAGGTGATTTTCCTCCCAGCTCATTAACTAGTGCTTATGTCAATTTAGCCGGAAATTTGCTTATAGACAACTGCGAAGTTACGCGGCATTGCTTCCGACTCTGAATCAACAGCGGCTTGAGTCGATGCCCTTATTGGCCTCTGAAGCGGGCATTTCGGTCCAGCGATGTCTTTGTGTTGCCTCTGCTTGCTTGATGAGTACATGGGCTTTGCGTGGGTACGTCCTCTGAGCCTGTGTGGCTGTTTGCTCCCTCTGTACGCTACGTTGTCTCTTCGGGTGGATTTTACTGCGGCTACTGCGCACTACTGCTTGTGAGGGGGATTCTTCGAGTCCTCTGGCAGGGGTGATCCCCTTTAGATACGAAATGTCGTGCAATATGAAAATTTCTAAATATTACTTTATCTTGAAAGAAACCTACTATTAGATCTGGTTTATACTTCTCCTACTTAATCAAGTTATTAATGCTGAAAATTCATATTAACATCAAAGTAAGCACATATGAGTTCTTCAACGATTGAGATCTAGAAAAAGTACATGCACCTGAACAAGTGACACCGATTTTCTAGAAAGCTTGTCCTCGAAAAAACTAATGCGGGAAAACAGTCTTAGTACTTTGGGAGGGTTTACGTTATTAAGTAGTTTACGAATAGCAAATCTAGGCACCTTCTTAGTTAACAGACAAAAGAAACAGATCACAGCAATATCATTGTTCAGAGGCCCAGAAAACTTGGCTGATCCACACCCTTAACGAGATTTACAGGAACTCGACCACTTTTACCGCATCTAGGAAACCCGGAGAGTACTCTTGAGTGTAATATCCCCAAAGGGAAATAACTTGATAATACACGAAATATGCAGACAGAGATATAAATACAATGCGGAGCAGTCATGGAACAAATACACACGGAGTGCAGACAGGCATTTTATTAAATACGAAAGTACATAGAGAGGGAGTACAAGAAAAATCGGGAATGGAATGCACCTATCCTTGCTCGGCAAGTGGAGCCCTCTCTCGGACAAATAATGGCTACAACAATGACGGCGTCCCTGGGCGGGCTGGCCCTAAAGCGAAACTCACACGGATGCTGGAAAGCAGTGTCAAGCCCTTCTATACAAGCACATCTCGGATCGGCGTCCTACTTGAGTGGATCTTGCCTCATGTGGCCAGTCAAGGATCTGAAGCCTCAAAGCAGTCTGCCTCCTATCCCTCTACGATTTGCGTCCTCTGAATCATGCTCACTATTATGAGGATCTATCTTTGGATACGTATATCTCTTCGGATACGCAACTTTGCAGGCGGATCGAGTATTTATCTCTTGAGATCTAGAGTGATACGCAATATCTTCTCGGATCTACAATCTCTGTTTGGATCTAGTCTTGCTCTGTCGAGATACGCACCTACGGGAACGAATCTGAAATATACTCGAATCTACAATCTCCAAAAGTGGATCATCAATGTGCCTTCGGATACCGTCCTCCTCTTCTCTTTGCCGATGTGCCTCACTCCAAAACGTCTGCGTCCTTCTCCTCCACAGGCGGGGGGTTTCTCTGCCTTTCAGATAGGGTGCGTCCCTCCTCTCAAGGGCGATCGGCGTCCTCTCTTCTCTGAAGCAGGCGTCCCTCTTCTCCAGGCTAGCGACCACAGAGGCTTCTTCCTCTCCAAATGTTTGCACCGAGAAGCTGCTGCTGCACTGCGGCCCGAAAGGTGTACTCGAACATAACCTTACTAGGCGGAGCACTAGTCCTGACTAAGGGTGAAACCGAAATAACCTTACCATGGCGAGCCCTCGAAGTCCCAGAAGTGGGTGAGATCTCCAGAGCCAGGAGACACTCGGTTGCACTAAGCAGTCTTTGGGACCGACTAAACAACGAGACGTCTTTGAAACGTGACCAGTCTAGCTCTCAATAATAATATCAAATCATGAATGTCCAAATGAGGTGAGAACCCCTCCTTTTATAATGCCAAACTCCTCAGAAACTTAAACTGCGTCCTTACTCTCCTTTGACTGTGATTAACCGGTCGGCTTTGATGCCTCCCCATCATACTCATGTGGACCCCAGGCCCCCTCTCTAAGTTATAACGTCGATCAACAGGAAAGAACCACACATTTATAAAGTGGGGGTGACCCCTCTTATTTCTCCTTTATTTATTATTTCTAGCTAAAGCGTAGAAATAAAGCAAAAATGAAATATTCCAATTAGCAAAGCTAATTGGGAATATCTGATCTCCAGCAAAACGTTGCTTGTCACTCCAAGCAATAGAAATAAATGAGATCTTTGTAAAATGCATAATCTCCAGTGGCATCCTCATCCCAGTAAAGTATGATGTGATACTTGAAATGGCTTGCTCTCACAGTGATGCTCCCATAATCTTTGCAAAATGTGCACGGGTCCCAAGCCTCTCACTCTGCACGTCACCATGATATGAAGGGATATCTCAATGCGGGATCCCAAAGCTTGGCCTCTCATGGTACCCGGCCAATCAATGGTCACTCCGGATCCCATCCATACTGGCCAATAATCGCACAAGTCAGTGACTCAGCTCACGCCTCGGCTGACTAAAGACCATGGCCGTCGCCTTTCTGCATCTATATTTGTGTAAGTGGCCCATCAGCTGAACCAACTCGTCACCTCTCCAATCAAGGCATGGTGTCGAAAATATAATGAGGAATATCTCCCTCTGTGGATCCTCCATCTCCAAGCAATCACCCGAGACAAAATGAGCCACCTCCCAGCAGAGGCAGCTCGAAAATCTCCTTCCACCTCGAAATACGCGTGAAGGTGGGGGTGAAAATATATGAACTTGGCAAGCATCATAGCTTACCCCATGTTTGTCCTTCTCTCCACTCATGACAAGCGTAGAGTCTATCTTGATCTGAAATTTGCAAAATTATTGCCACTCCAATGGCAAAGTGAAAAACCATCCACCATAGAGGTGCCTCTTTAATGATGAAGAACAAAGTGGCCCCAGACAAACCATCCATGAAGAATATGACATGGTCATCATGGATCACCCTAATGGACCTGGCTGACAGTTCTACATGAGGATACATAATGCAAACAATCTCTCACAAGGATACAACGTAGTCTCATCCCACTGCGACTTGAGAAAGAATTACATGGCAACAGTAATACAGATTCATCACATCTACTAATGGATAGTAAATGAGTGAATATGACAACAACATAAGGCCAAACACTTGCCCATAGGCGTATAATATGGATGTATATCAATCTCATGGCCCACCTCAAAAGAGAACACATATGTAGTAGTGGTGGCCATGCCTCCTCCCATGCTCACATTAGAACATGTAGTGCGAGAAAATATAAAGACACATCCAGCTCATGTGTTCCCTCATATCGAAGCCTCCCATATAAATACGATCTATATCGGCAAATGGAAATTATGATCGGCAACAAAATGAAGGAAGCTATTTGAAGGTTACATGTGATGAAAAGAGGTACCCACTTGTTTGCCCCAACAAGTACGGCGCGGTTTACAAGTTGTTGCTTGATAAGAGTACAAGGTAAAATGTTCATGTTAAACATGCATGTCTTCATATAATAATAGTCTTGCAAATGAACATGCATGAGGTGATAAAACACTTTCCCAAAGCCACAAAAGATATGAGTTTGCCTCCATCATGTAGATTGGCCCAATAAAACTCACGGAGCAACATGACAGCAAGCTGCCCCTTGTGAGCGATACCTTTTGCATAGGAATGGCAAGAGTGTGCAAATCAATGAATGTATAGGCAAACTCCTCACCATATCTTTGGAAGTAAGATGGTACATGGATCCATAAATGAGTCCTCCATATTGCATCATGAAGAAGAATGAACCATGTGCTACGGGGGGAAGATAATCTCCTTATGCTTGGAAATCCTGGTTAAAGAAGAATATGCCATAGTGATAAATACTCTATCATCATTACCTCCTCTTTGTTCATCAAGTGCAACAAATATGAAGTGATCCTGGGACCTATGGGTTATAGATCTACCATATCTGCGTTGCGCACACTTCATCCATAATGTCACGATCCAGAGTGACCTTTTGTGAGCTCATGCAAATAAGCTCACAGTCAATACAAGACTGTTCTTTGACATGCTCCTTGTCAAGGCTTCTCAAATAATGCTACAACAAGTGCGAATACTTCCCAAGATGGAAGTGCTTCCAAGCCATCCTCGAGATCGAAAGAGATAGTGCCATCCTCTTCCTCCATCATACAACTCATGTGATGAAGACCACGATGAATGATAGGAGTAACACATCAACACCATGCATCCATACTCTACGAGCGCACCGATGATGCAAGTATCCATACATCTTTTCCCCATCCTCCTACTCTTAAGAAGAGTGTTTGCAGTGATGGCCAAACTCTTTCAAGAGTAACAGCGCGGCAAACCTCCTCGCGCCTTGTCATAGATCTGCCATTAGCCCCCTAGCTCCTTGCTCATCCAGCCGCGTCCACTCAATCACTTGTGGATGCCTTCTTCTTCTCCTCATCACAGTATTCCCCCCATGAGGTTACCATCCTCCCAAATCAAAGTTTGAATTTGCACTCCATGGGATCTTGAAATATAAACTTCTCAAGGATCGTGAGACCCTATCGAGAATCAAATAGGTGGTAGGCAAAAACCTCCCATCATGATGTGTATGGCTCAAGGGATGTCCAACCTGAAGCATGAGAGATGTTATCCATCAGAAGATGTCCTCCATCTTCTATCTTTGCTCTTGTGAGAAGGAACCAAAATCAATTGTTCCATGGCAGCTCCTGAGTACCAACTCAAAATCTCTCCATCCAATCTCGGCTTATATGGATGCGGCCTGCATGCAACTGCGGTTGTCTCATACGCTATCCAAGTCAACATATGAGATACGACTAGGTGGCTCTTTCCTCTCTCTCTCTCAACGGGAAGAGATGACTCATGACACGCGGTCCAATCCATGCATACACGAAGGGGATGATCTGCTCGCTCCAATGTGCCCTCTTGGTTGCACCGCGGGGTCAGTTTGTTCCCAATGCTTGACCAACTTGAGCTGCCCAGACTTGGCACAATTCACTCTCATACCCTCCCGGCTCCTGGTCACCTCCCAACAAAGGGTCTCCCATCTTGTGTGACCTTCTTTCTCAAAACTCGAAGGTGCAGTACGAAGCGGGTGATGCTGGCATGCTGCGACTGTCATCGATACCTCGTACCTGCTATTACCTCATCGAAGGTGGATACATCTCGACACCTCACCCATACATTTGTGTCTTGCTTTACCACTAGAAGACTCGGACAGTAAACTCCCGATCATCACCTCGGTGGATGGCTCTCACAGGTGAGCTCTACCTCCCACTATGATATCAGCTAAGCCATAGTTAAGGGAATCTCTGATGATGGTGAGTCTTTGTGTCACACTAGGTGTAACCTCGAGGCTCCACTCCCGCGATCTTGTGTGTCCTCTTCCTCCAAGTGTGAAATTAACCATTTTAATGGTTTCCCTCTCCGTCTTTTCGATCAGTACAGGAAAGTGCTCAGGCCCCATCCTTTATACTTGTGTAAGCCCCTATCATATGGTCTGCCTTGCTCCCCTCTGCGAAAGTTGTAGAGGTCTACTATCACATTTGGCCCCGAACATAATCTCTACTCGCGGTGCGTGGTAGTCTCTACCATGATCTTGGGGTGCCCACCTGGTGTTGATCATGGAGTCTAATGCCATGCGAGTCTCAGGATATATCTCTCGAAGGGGAAAGCATCCATGAACCCACAGTAAATGATCACTGCAGAATGTCGGCCATCGAAGCCAGGATCTACCTCTCATTGTCTTGTTATTCTGTGTCCTCACAGCGAGAATGTGGGCATAGTGGGACGTGTGGGTGTGCACGAATCCATATGCCAGGGGCATCATGCGACGATGCGAAAACCCTGGGGAGTTCTCTCACGGCCCGGCCTCTATGGTGAGAGCCTCTGTGATGCCTCCTGGATGTGACGGAGGGTACATCAGTTTCACATCTACGTCTTCCATCGGGTCCCAGCTTGCTGCGGGTCCCTCCACCGGGCTCCTCGAAGCCTTGCGAGCTGGCTGAAAACCATCTGCATTTGCTTAACTCGACCTCGGTTACCCATTGAAAACTATCGAGAAGATTCCGGGGAATTTGGGGAAGGTGATCCTTGTCCAAAACCCGGAAAAACTTCGAGCGTTTTTCTAATTCCCGAACTTCAAAATTTGACCTTTTTATTTTGGCCTTTTTCCCAGCTGCGTTTACGGTATTGCAAGCCTTTATTGCTCTTGTATGATATCTCTTCGATGTCATAGACCACAGCGCGAACGAGTATGCTACGATACCCTTTGTAATATCCCCAAAGGGGAAATAACCCGATAATACGAAATATACCGACGGATATAGAAAATACAATGCGAACCGAGATCATGGAACAAATACACACGGAGTGCAAGGAAAAGCGAGCCATTTTATTAATACGAAAGTACATAGAGAGAGATGCAGAGAAAAATCGGGAATGAATGCACTATCCTTGCTGCAGGCAAGTGGAGGCCCTCTCGGACAAATAGCCTTCTAACAATGGCCAGCGTCTACGTGGGCCCGAAGAAAGCTGCTACGAAAGGCGAAGCTCTGGATCTTTGGAAACGTCAAGCCCCTTAACCTGGCTTGCTCCTCGAGATCGGCGTCCTACTTGGTGGATCTGCCTCCTGTGCTTAAATCTTGGATCGAAGCCTCCAAACCGAGATCTCTGCGTCCTATCCCCTCTGATCTGCGTCCTCCTAGATACGTATCTGCTACCAACCCTTCGAATCTATCTTTGGATCGACTATATCTCTTCGAGATACGCAACACATAGGGTGTTTGGATGCGATGTTATCTCTTCGAATCTAGAGCTAGATACGCAATATCTTCTCGGATCTCTACCACAATCTCCCAAAGTTTGGATCTAGTCTTTATGCCTTCGAGATTTGCACCCTACGAGAACCCGGATCTGAGCTATCTGCTCGGATCTAATCTCGAAGGCGGATCTATCGATGTGCCTTGAGATCTGCGTCCTCCTCTTCTGTTGCCACGGTGTCCTCACTCCAAGAGGCCCCGTCTGCGTCCTTCCTCCTCCTGGAGCAGGCGTTTTCTGCTCGAGATACGGGCTGCGTCCTCTCCCTGGAGCAGCGTCCTCACTCTCGAGGCTGATCGGCGTCTCTCTTCTCCTGGAAAGCAGCGTCCCTCTTCCTCGGAGCTGCGGCCAGAGAGGGCTTCTTCCTCTCCAAGTACGCACCGAAGCTGGCACGCTGCCTTTCTTTGGCCCGAAAGGTGTACTCGAGTATAACCTTACTAGGGCGAGGCACTCGAAGTCCCACGAAGCTAAGGGTGGAAACCGAAATAACCTTACCGGGCGGGCACTTTCGAAGTCCCCAGAGGCTAAGGGTGAGATCTCCGTGGAGACACTCGGTTGCACTACTTGATCTTTGCGACCAGGCCAAACAGCCGTGTCTTTGACCAGACAGAGATTTAGCTCTCGATAATATCAAATCATGAATGTCAAATGAGGTGAGAACCCTCTTTTATAATGCGGAAGACTCCCTCCAAAGAAACTGCTTGCGTCCTTACTCTCCTTTGGCCTGCTTGATTAACCAGGTCGACTGATGCCTCCCCATCATACTCATGTGGACCCCCAAGGCCCCCTCTCTAAGTTATAACGTCAATCAACTAGGGAAAAAAATACTTTATTTATAAAGTGAGGTGACAGAAGCAGGTGACCCCTCTTATTTCTCACTTTATTTATTATTTCTAGCTAAAAGCGGCAAAATAAAGCAAAAATGAAATATTCCAATTGTAAAGCTAATTAGAATATTACATGAACTACTGCGTCAGCCTTGCTAGCCTGGGCGTTGGCTTGGAGAGGGCTGCGCAACCCTAGGCGGGGACGCGGACCCTCTGGCCTTACCTGGATGGCCTCTACGTAACCCTGGGGGCCTCATTGGCCTGTCGTTGCCCGCTACGGAAGGCTTGCGTAGCGTGAAGCTCTTTGTCAGCAACGCGACTCTTTGCTGTTGCCCACAGCTACTCTTGTGTTGCTCCTGGTTTCTTCCTCTTTGCCACTTACTAACTCTTGGCTACGGGATCAGACCATCCCCTTAGCCAATACTACCCCTCATTTGCAACTAAACACTTCTAAAAATTCTTAACAAACCTGCCCTATAATTCCACCTTAGTCTCGGTGCTGCGCACTCAGGTGTGTGTGTTCTCCAACTAACCCTAAGCATTTCTTTATCGGCATGCACCAACACATTATCTAATCGCGAGGTCATCATTTGCTAAACTTGAAATTTCATGTAATACACCGAGTTTTAAGCTCACACGACTTTGTGGCTTCATTCGATGCTTGAGCATCAACTTCCCATGTTGGTCTTCACTCTTCAAACATCAGGTAAGACTCTCCATTGGTCTCCTATCGGCATCACCATCAATTTCATCAACACTACATCCAAATGTAGCTCCTCCACTACGTTTCTTTTGGCTATCTCCATGAGCCAACTCTTCAACTAATCTCATGGAAGTTTGTTTGTTGTCCTTTCCAAGCTCTCAATCCTGGTCACATCTACACACAACGAAACATGTTTTCCTTCCACGGCCTTCTTTGGCAATTCATAGTTCTCTACTTGACATGGATATGAGAGCTCTCCTTGAATTTTCTTCTCATCTCTACAACTTCTTTGAGATGACATTCTTGTCATTGTTCCATAGAACAATCGCTTGCTCTGCCCATGAAGCCCTCTCATGACTATTCTCGATTGTATGCCTTAGTGTGCTCCTCCTTGAGGTACTTCTATGTGCCCTTCTTCATGACCATCCTCATAAGCTAGTCTTCTTCTTTTCTTAATTGTATGAGATAGTAAGGTCTCCTCTACCTTTATGAAGAACTCTTGGTTGTCTTCTCTTTCTTGATTTCCTTTGGCCTCCCTTGGATTAGCCTGATTGCGAGACGAGCTTTTCTTGTTAGCTCCTCCTCCACCATATTTACATTGATTCGGTTCACATATCTCTGAAACATGTGGTCCCCTTTCTTTTCCTAATTTCCATAGTCTTTAACCCATGACAAAACTTCTTTAAAAAATATCACATAACATATTTAGTGAAGAAGACACAACGAATCAAATATACCTCTGAGTGTACTCTTCCTCTCGCATACTTGAAGAGTTTTAGACTAAGCTCCCTTATGGCTTTCTTCCATGTTGTCTTCATGAGCTAACTCTGCATCCCCTTCCTACGTGACGAGTTGTGAAAATTCAAAATTCCACAAATTGGGATCCTATTGCAACAAGCGATTAAGTTTATTCTGTTGTTAAATAATCGAACAAATTATTTACGTGATTTCTACGGTAAATATTGAAACCTTAACATTCTAGCCTTCACAAATAAAAAATATTGCGGAAAGAAAATAGATGCGCACACACACAAATAACACTATTATTTTGGCCTAAGTCCCTATAAAAACCCAATGCAAGAAAATAGATGCGGCGGGGTTTTATATATTGTACGGTAGTAAATACGAGTACAAATCTATGGTTGCTCAAATCTAGCAAACCATACGAGAGAAATTACTTGAGTGAAAAGTCTAGTGAGAAAAATCTCACTCCCACTAGTGATCCAACCTTTGACTTTGGCTCAAGATGAGGCATCTGCTGCATTTGCGCGATCCAGCTGCGTCGGATGTAGGCTGCGTCCCATGACTAGGAACAACTTTCCCTCACCATGCTTGATCAAATGTTGGTGGAAAGCCCCGGACTCTCCCTCAAACCCCCGGCATTGAATCAACTCGGCTTCCAGGCAAAATGTGGATCTCCTACGAGCACTACCACTGCCTCTGTGGCCTTTGCGCGCCTCTCTATGGCACTCACGCCTCTCTATTATGCCTCTTGGATCGGAAAATCTTCCTCGACCTTACTATCTTTGCCCCTCTCTCACTTGCAACGAGCTCACTAGCTCTCTCTCGAGCAACTCGGTGCTGCTACTCGGAAATCGATCTCTAGTGAATTCAATCTGAAGTGTGTTCTCGGAACCCCATCAAGTTTCTTCATATAATCTCTCGTTGAAACATCAACGACCACGGTCAAGCTGTCGATGGCTAAGATTAAATAGAACTCGATCCATGTCTTTTGTAGAAGATTCACATCGGCTTAATTAATATCCTTTAATTAGTAATATTTCTAAGTTTAGACTTGGGAAATATTTAAAAATTGATTAATTATTTTAATTAAGTAGTCTGCAAATGGAATTTCCGAAATGATTTTGGGTTTCGAGGAATGCATGTCCCCTAACCTCTCTGCCAAATCTTGACCTTAGAACACATCAGATGCTACAAAAACTAACCTCCCTCTTAGCAAGGAAAGTATCTGAATGCGCAAGCGCAATACACGCCTCTGCACCATCTCTTATACGATTAGCGATGTACGCTGCTTGCTACGCAACTACGATATGCACTACATTTGTTAGCCAAACCACATTGAACTCACGCCAACTACTACATCTGCACTACAACTTTTGTTGTTGCTACTAGCGACACCTACCACTATCTTTCATCTTGTTGTTGTTGCAAGTGACTGTCCATCAACTTGAACCAAGCGTGGTCGGCGTGATGCATTTATCACCAGAGTCCTAAAAGCGCTCCTAGTCTTTCGTTGTCCTTGAAGCCTCTATGTTCTTTGTGACTACTGCCTTGTACCAAGCTGCACTACTACCAACTCTACTCTATGCTGAGTCTCTAGCGCTGCACCCCATGTGCATCATCACTTTGGCACTGGCTACACCAGCGCCCTTGGTCCATCTTGCTACTGCGCTGGACTCCTAAAATTGGCAAGGTATTGATCCAAGAGGTGGACTCCTCGAGGATCCTTCCCATTTGTAGCTCTTTGGGGCTCCCCTTCTGCATCCTTGTACACCTCGGCTTCTCCTCCAAATACATCTTTTGTTACTTGGAAGATCCCTAGTACACCATGGCAAGAGCATCCCACATCTGCGCGGTGTCCTTGCGGTATGCGTGACACCACATGATCTCGAAGTCCATGAGAATCAACCTCTTTACCTTCACCATATCCTTTTTGTAGGCCTTCGGTGATACGAGTCCATGGGTACAACCACCACGTTAGTGATATAGGTCTTGAGATCATGTTCATCTAGAAAGCTGAAATCTGTCCCTTCCATATCACATGGTTAGATGGGAACCATCCAGCGGTCCGATATCTCTCAACCCTGTGATGCCATCTGCGCAAAAATGTCGAACTATTCCTCTTCTTCCTTGCGTAGCCTCTTGCCAGACTCTCGCACTCCTGTGGACGGGAAATCTTCCCACAACTACTGGCGCTCTGCTGATGAGAATTTGAATTTATGGGATAGAGCTTCCTTGAGGAAAGAATTCCCTCGGTGTGTGCTCTTCTTTCCTTCGACACTATTCTGCTCTGTAAGCTTGTTGTAGAATAAGCGCCTCCCGAGTGAAGATCTGCTCTACGTAAGAAACGTTGTTGCTCCCTCTCCCTCACGACAATATTTGATTTGGAAATTTTATTCTTTGTCGACTCACTCGAAGAAATACTTTTTCCTCAAAAATGCCCTCCTTGCTAAAGAACTATGCGGCTTCTAGGGTTTTGACATTGCTCACGCAATGCTGAAGATCCTCTTTACGTGTCTACAATTGAGTTCTTCTGCTTCTCTGGCGCTACGATACATTGTGAAAATTCTTCCACAAATTGGAATCAGAAATTGCAACAACTAATTAAGTTATTCTATTTTTTAAATAATTGAACAAATTATTTACTTTGTTCTACGGTAAATATAGAAACTAATACAACTGCCGGCCTTCACAAATAAAATATCTTGTGGAAGAAAATAGCATTGGAAAGATAGACGCACACTCACAAATAACACTATTATTTTTGGACAAAGTCCCCAAAAAAACCCGATGCGAAAAACGGGTGCGGCAAGCTGGGGTTACATATATTATGCGGTAGTATATCTGATACAAATCTATGGTTTCTCAAATATAGCAAACCATACAAAGAAATAATTGGCAAAAGTCTAGTGAAAAAATCCACTCCCAGCGATCCGGCCCGACCTTGGCTCAAGATGGCCTTTCTGCGCAATCAGCTGCGTCAACCTACGCGATATTGCATCCCCACGGTAGGAACAACTTTCCCTCTCGCTAACTAATCGGTTGATACAAGATTGGAGTCTCATGGCCACCTGGACTCTCCCTCAGACCCGGCACTAAATCAACTACGCTTCCCAACAAAAATGTGGATCTCCTACGAAGCATTACGCACCTCTCATTCTTTCACCTGAGGATACGGAAAATCTTCCTCAGCCCTTACTATCTCTACCCCTCTCTCAGCACCTTTCGCTCACTAGCTCTCTCTCTCCAACAACTCGGCGTTGCTACGCGGGAAATACGATATGCCGGTGAATTCGATCTCTACAAGTGTGTTCTCCAAGCCCCATCGAGTTTCTTCTTATAATATCTCGTTGAGACATAAACGTACGATTAAAACTTAATCGATGGCTAAATTAACTAGAACTACGATCTGTCTTTTTTTGGAAGATTCACCTCGACTTAATTAATACCCTTTAATTAATCATATTTCCTAAGCTTAGACTTAAGGAAATATTTAAAAATGATTAATTATTTTAATTAAGTCATCTCTAGATGGAATTTCTAGAAACTATTTACGGGTTTTGGAGAATGCATGTCCTAACCTCTCTGTCGGAATCTCGATCTTTAGAACACATTCGATGCTACAAAAACTAACAACGTTCCTTGAGGCGCGATTTGAAACAATTTTCTCCCTCTTCTCTTCATCAACGTAATTTAGCTTTTTCTTGAGGTTCACATAGTCCATAACCCGACAATTTTTCAACATCATGACACTTGGTACACCTGGGAATTCAAACTCATGCAAACGAGATAGCTAGAAATATATTTATTTCTTCCTCCTGATACGATCTTATCGACATTATTTCCTTTTCTTTGAGCTAAGCACATCATCATTTCATCACCAACATCATCCTCTCCTAGGATTGATCCTTGCTTTCCTGGTTCACAAAAAGTGAACAATCTCTCCTTCACACTTAGTCCTTCTAAGTTCCTTCACCTTGATGAAGCATCTAAGCTATGCTTCAGCTTCTTTTTCAACAAAGGCCATTTCACAACCACTATTTCCCTTAACACCCAACCTTCTACGTGACTTCTTCCCTCTTGTCTAGCGTTGCAACATTATGTTGACTCTCTCTTTAAATCAACAATTTCATGGTCAAATTCCTAGACTCATTCTTCTCCCTATGTCATCTTCCTTCGCAATATTCTCTCCTTCAGTGGCTTTCACTTAGACCTTCTTTGCCCGGCAATGGTCATCTTCTCTCTCTACGTGACCTTCAACTTGCTCATTGTGTTGCCAATCAACCTTCACGGGACACCTCCCGAGCACTTCCTCCAAGACTTGGTTTTTGGTATCACAGTTCTCCTTCTACGGGACTTTTCACGAGCTTCCTTGCTCTACGGGTTGTTGCTCCTCTAATCACCTCCATGGTAATTCTAACCACGATCGCAATTGTGGAACTTTCTTGACAACTTCTACCCAACCACGGTTGGAAGTTGATATCTCTCCTTTCAACCTCGGTGAAATGTCACTTTCCTTATGCAACTTCTGTTGCGGGTCCTTTTACCACGATATTATGCATTTTTAATGCAACCTACTACAACTCCAATGACTTGTAATTTGTTAAGGTCCTTCCTCTTTTGAGATCTCGGTATACTTAGATTTCTTCACACTCACACCCAATTTGTTAGGGTTTCTTCCTCCTTTCCTTCCATATTTCTTCCTTGTTGGAATCTTTTCCTACGTGCTATGTTCAGCCAGCTTGAACCCTCTCCTTTTCCATCTTTTCATCACTTGTCTTGTTTACCCAAAACTTCCTCGGTCTCTTCCCGAGCAACTTCCTTTGTTCTTTCTCCTTTTTTCTTTTGTCTGTACCACTCCTCTATTTAGCTGCTGCTCCTAGGAGTTGTATCCTTCGACTCTTTGTACAACTTTCGCCTCTCCATGAACAATCTTCTTCTTTCTTATATTGTCTTAATGGTCATACGCATTCTAATCCGGATGTCTTGGAATTTACATTCTCACTCTTTTGAACACTCCTTGGTCACAAAATTTCTCTAACACACATTTATCGGTTTTCTTACGAGAATATCATTGTTGGTTTGATACCACAAATGACACACTCCCCTTCTTGGAGTCTGCTTAATTAACCAAGGGTTTGTCCCTCTATTTCTAATGAGAATGTGCCTTAGTGCGTTGCGGGACTTTCTTTGGACACTCTACCCACGTAGGCCTTGTTAGATAATGCACTTGGCGGTGTTAAGTTTGAGCACGAGAGGTTTTGCGCGTATCTTTCTTTTTAGCTACTCACAACTTGGTTTGAATTTCTCTTTTTGCAATTCCTTATGCTTAATTTCTTTATGAGTTCATTTATGCTTGCGAGCCCCCTAAGTGTATAAATTAGTTGTTCGACAAAAAACCAACACATTCACGAGTCATCTATGCTTTCAATACAAGCAATCAATCTCGATTCATATATAAACAAATTAATTATACCTATAACTAAATGCTCTTCCCCTACGATCATCTCAAGTTCTCTTACGGTTGAGTGTAAAATGAAAATTGATCCTCAAACAAAGCATCAGTGATCCTTGCATATGATGATGGTTTGTTGTGTTATTTATTCTAGGCGACGCCCTTTACTTCGAGATTCAATTCCATATTGGAACTTGATTTGCGAGAGCATATATAAAATAACCCCTTTGCCCACATCACCTTCGGTACACTTTCATGTTAGTCAGAAGCTTGTCATTGATGTCAATATGGCATTGTTGGAGATGACAAATATTATTGATAACCCTTTCATGATAATTCCCTCCTCATGTGATGCATGAATAACCTAAGCATAAATTATTGAAACCCTAAACCCTAATTGTTGAAATCACGATGTTGTCTACACGATAATCAATGAAGCCCTAATCCTAATAATGCTCTAACCCTAAACCTAATTGTCAAAATCCTTGATTTAACACTAAACTAGATCTATCAAACCCTAACCCTTGATCTATTAAACTAACCCTCGTCCTAAACACCAAAATACCTATTTACTTGACATACGATATAAATAAAAAAAAAAAATTAATAATTAAAATCCTTAACTTCCATTCCTATTTACTTCCCTATATTCCATACAAAATCCTAAACCTATTTTTGTGGTGAAAAATATATACTAAAAATACTCCTTAGTTATCACAGTAGTCCCTCACACCCACATCGCGCACATACATTGTTTTTTGATGATACGTTGTTCAAACCCACCTTAGATATGTTGGCTTCAACACCACACATTCGGCTCATCCATGAATCAACCTCACATATGTTAAAACACATATAAATGTGGGTTCCTCCTACACATTCGATAATCGATCTTTTCGATTAGCGATATTAATGACTCACAACTCATTCGATGGAAATTTGTGTTATCTATTTCAACGGACACGTCTTTGGTGGCGACTATCTATTTCAACGGACTAGTGGAACAATGCTTGCCTAGGTTTATCAACTTTCGACCAGCGCTAGCTTGGATACTCGGACATCTTAACATAGTTTTGTGGAGACTTCTCTTACCTCGAATCTGAAAAGAAACGGCGGAAGAAGAACTTCTCGTGGACTAAAAAGCAAGGTCTCGGTAGTAAAAAAGGTAGTAAGCAAATTCAATGAAAGGAAAACAAGATAAGGACTCGATTATTGACATGTGAGACTTTTGAGCTCGGATGTTGCGGCTCAAAGTTGTAACTACCATGACCACAAATATGTGACATATTGGAAGTTTGGATCTATTGAGCGGTGTGCACTAAAACTTGTACTAGGCAAGAACTTGTGGTGAGGAACTTGCATTCTTGATCTTTGTTGAAGGCTTGCGGTGGTGTAGCCTTCGAACCGTGGAGAATTCTCAAGCTAGTACAAACTTGTAGCAAGACAACCCACGTACTTGTTGCAAGCACAATTTTAGTTTGTTCACGTATCTTTGTAACATTCCAAATTGGGAATGGATAGTAATACAAAGCAACACAAGACTAAAACTACAACAAATAGAAGCATGCATGAAAAACACTACAAATAAACTAGAGGCTAGCCGAGCCATTTTATTAATATTTACGAAATGAGGGACAAGTACAAATAGTGCTCGGAGAGGATAGCACCTTGGCTTGCTACATCTTGTTGAAATGGTCTCTCTTTCCACCTTAGAAAGTACCTCTGGCACTTTGCGTGGCTCCTCATCTGCTTGATCTGTTGGAAAATGTTGTTATTGTTTGAAAGGATGCTGTGAAAAAGGGATTACGCTACTCGGGGGAAAAATCAGAGACATACATCGAGACTCTCCTCCAAAAACCTATAATAGCCGCGAAGGATTTCGGAAAAGGCGACCACAGGAAATCACCCTCTTAGGATGGAGTACGCATACATTGGGTACGTTGGCCTGCGAGTTGAACGGCTAGAAAGAATGGCTACTGCTGAGAAACTTCGATTATGAAGGGTTGATCCCCTCACAAGACTCCGAGGAGAAATATCTCAAACTTCCTCCTCTCCAGCTACTCTCCTCCTTAGTATTCGCCGTAATCCACGAGTTACTACGCTACCTTTAGTTTAACTACGTATCCTTGGTGTTGAATTGATGATGTTGCTCACAAAAACTAAAGGTAGGACTCCTCTCTGAGCGGGCACACGAAGTCCCACGAGGGACGAGGTTGGGTTCTCTACTTGGAGACACCGGTCTTTGAACAACACTTGCAGAGACTGTTAAATAGCTCGAAGCGTGCTACGGTCTAAATAGACGAAATTACGAAGATGTACAAATGAATGAGAATATTTGCCCACTCATCCCCCTTTTATCTTATTGAGCCTCCAACGTTCCCTTGGAGCCGCCCAGTGTTACTTTGTCCCTGCTGACGGTGTCCCTCTGGCCCTTTCATATTTGCATGTCCCAATATTACCATTGCGGTGTCTGTCCCCACGCTACCACTATGGTGTACGTCCCCACGTTGCCACATCTCTGCTTGTCACTTGGCCTCATGGGCCCATATCACTTTTGATCATCTTGTCCAAGTGAATTTAGGGAAGTAATTCTACATTCTAAGGTTGGGTTATGGGTCCCATCACCCATTATTATTTGTTGAACTTTAGAAAAGCAAAATTTAACAAAAGTTAATATTCCAATTAATTGTCTGCTAATTGGGAATATTACGATCATCCCCACCAAACGTTACTTGTCCTCCAAGCTATTTGTAAGGATGGATCTTTGCGAGGGGTCTTCTCCCCTCCCAAAGTGGCATCCTTATCATAAGGTTCCTCCATCGATAAGATATTCCTTGACTGTCCTTGCTCCTCAAGCTGTCTCTCCGCTAGAATGGCCTCCGGCTATGGCACAAATACCCACGATCACCTGTAGGTGGGAGCTCCATAGTTACGATCACTGGCGCCTAGAGATTTCTTCGGACATGAAACATGAAAAATGTTGTGGATCCTGCTCTCGGTGACAACTTTAGTTCATACACTAACTCCCTAACACGTCTAATCACCATGTGGTCCATAGAAGCGAGGTTTGAGCTTCTCGACTCCTTTGCACGCCGGCGTGGACGAAGCTTGTTGGCTAAAGATGGAGGTAAACTAGATCATCCACCTCAAACTAGAGTCTGTCTCTCTACAGGCCTCATCTAAATATAATTTCTATCTTTGGTTTGAAGTTTGTGGTGAGGTTGTCCTTGAATCCCGAGTATGTCTTGGCTCTCTTGGACCTAGTCTTTCGGCCCATGGGGCCTTTCTAGCTCCAAACATCTCATCAACAAAGTTAGGGCATTATAACCATACAAAGCGTAAAAACGGAGACATACCAATCGACATGTGGAATGTCGTGTCGTGCTGATACTCCCACAAATGGAGCCAACGTGACCAAGCCCATACGCTGCCCACATGACGTAGTTCCTCGAAGTAGCCCTCAACCACTTGTTCACTATCTATATTTGACATACGTCTGTGGGTGATAACTTGGTGTTGGGTGTCAACTCGATACCCATAAGCCAGACCAATCTGCCAAAAGCCACCCATGAAGCGGATGTCCACATCCTTGACTATGGTCTTTTGAAGACCATGGAGTTTGAAAATATCCTGGAATAACAACTCGGCCACCTATGAAAAAGTGTACCAGGTGTGGAGGATAAACGAAATAAATGCGCATATTTTGTCGGTTGATGCGCAGCTACAAAATGCAGTGTACCCTACACCATGGGCAATCCTAGTAATGAAATCGGGGGGAGATGCTCTCTCATTTCCCTCACGGAATGGGAAGCGGCGTAGCAAACACAACGGGTGGTTCGACTCCCCTTTGTTCCTATGACATACTTCGCACTCACGCATGCCGGAGTACGTCCTCCTTGAGGCCCTTCCATGAGAACCTCTCACGATGGCCTTGTAGGTTTTAGTGAACCCATTTGATTGCCTAAAAGTGGTGAGTCATGGAGTTGAGCGCAGATCTTCTCCTTGGTGGTAGTTACGTCAAGAAAATCTAGTCCTGGTAATAGATGACCTCATCCATCACCCTATGCCCATCATCTGTCACCTACCCATCTAATACCTCACAAGAAAGAGGTCCTTGGAGTACCACCAACGGTGAGCCTCCAATCTGCATCGAGACTCATCGGAACGGCGTTCGGTCTTTCAGTGACAAAGCATCATCCACCATTGTTCTTCCCCTTGACATACTCGATGTCCAAAATCATAAGCACAGATCTTGCTTGACCCATTTCTTTGTCTCTCATGCAATTGTTTACCTTTCGAGGAAGAACCCCGGAGACTATTGTGTTAGTCCTCTTTCGAAATTTGTTACTAACTAGATGCGCGAACTTAGCCAACGCATGCATGATGGCTTGGCTTATTTCATCTCGTATATGGGAGTACGATCTCTCATGTGACGGTAACTTGGAGCTCGAAAGCTATAGGGTGGCCCCTACATCAAAGCTGCCTACTCCCTCTCTGAAGCATCACGCCCTCTGTGTGACATGCGATGGCAGAAGGCCCCCTTCTTGGTGAGATTTGTGAGAGGTGTTGCAGAGCTGTGAAAATCCTTGAAAAACTTACGGTAGTAGGTGCAAATGCCTACAAACCCCGGAGCTCTATCACATTCTTCGAGTTTCGACCAATCCGGATGGCACGGATCTTCTCCTCATGGACCCTCCTCTGTCCACTACGATGATATGCCCAAATTAGAGCATCTTTGTAAGTCCAAACTATGATTGGACAACTTGGCAAAATGTCGCTCCTCAAAATAAATGTCTGAGTTTCAATGTGCTACAAATATTTCCTCTCATGTGCAGAGTTGTAGATGAGAATGTAGCGAAAATAATAGCACAAACTTCCTCAGCGACTGCCGAAAGATGTAGGTTCATACAAGACTTGAAAGGTCGTAGGAACATTGGTCGGCCAAAGGAGCATCACAAAAACTCAAAGTAACCATAGTGAGGTATTATCGAATCGGTCTTGGGGACATCCTGGTCCCTCACCTTGATCGATGGTACCCAGACCTTGGAGTCGATCTTGGAGAAAAACATTACTCCCCTCAGCTCATCCATCGACTCATCGATCCTAGGGATGGGTAGTGGTTCTTCATGGTTTTATTGTTTAGTGCCCTATAATCTATGCACATCCGCAATGTGTCATCCTTCTTCTTCACCGGGACCGAAGAAGCAAGGGACTAGTGGTGGAGCCTAATGTGTCCCAATGCAAGAGCTCATAAATGGATCTCTCGATCTCATCCCTATAGGCTTTGGGGTACCTATAGGGTGTAGTAATCCCCTTTACTGGATCCTCGGCTCCAACTCAATAGTATTCTCAAACCCCACGGTCAGTAGTTGCCTCGGTGTGTTATGTCCCAGAAAACCGTGGAGTAATGGTCCAGATAACACGCACATCGGGATGCACTAAGCCGACTGAGACTCCTTTGTCTCTGAAATCTGTGTTTCTTGCCCTGTTTATGTCTCCCTTACGGAATTTGCCTCCATCGGTGTGCGAGACTATGCAGGGGAGGATAGCATGCTCGACCATCACATGCTTCCCACTCCTTATCAGGTACCACTTTATGGGATATGGTATAGAGAGGCACGCGGGCTCGATCATATAGGGGCTGATGGCCGGGTCACGGATATTCTCACAAAGCCCCTAGGGAATGTCAAGTTCTAACCTTCGCGAGAATGTGGAATCGTGGAGCAAACCTGTCCGGGTCATGTTGGACGATGAGCTACGGGAGCCTTAGGGATAGTTCGAGTTATAAGCACACGGAGAGCTAGGCACTGAACCTTGTGGTGCTTACGCCCCCACCTTTATGATATTTGAGTTGGTTCACCTCTCATGATTTTTGCCAGTATGCATCCTACCCGAGTTCGGACTCATGGGAAGTACCTCTCATTTGACGATGAGGTGGGAAAAGCTAGAGACTAGTAGCAAATGCGATGGACGGATCGGAGATTTACGTACTCTCTATCTAGGATGGCACGTGTCCAACCACTTGATACGGGATCGGAGTCTAGTGAGTTTCGGACCTCCCTCATACGACTTTAGATTCGAATAGCCAACTTCGAGTTGGTATGAGACTCTTTGAGTCATATAGAGGTTTCGAACCTGCGAAATTTGGGTTGTCGGCCAGGGAATGATCTTTTGGTGACCCATACGTTACCGAAATAAAGAAGCCAACAAGCAGAAGTTACGAGGCGAGATGGCCTTACGATGTTTGGATTGCACGGGTGGATGGAGTTCTCCTTTTAGTTGAGAGGGAGTGTTAATTTTGGACCAAATTAGGTCCAAACTCCATGTTGTGATGCTCGGATGAAGATGCCAATATTTTATTGGATTCCTCTTTCGGAGAAGGAGTGCAATATCGATATAAAGATCATCTTGATTTGATGAGCGGGAACATTTATTTTGAATTTATTCAAAATATGTGCGGGTTGGCCTTAAGGTTTGGAGCCCCGAGAGCTTGTGTCACACACCCTCATTGATGGATATATATTGGTCGGCGTTGGAGGACATTTGCACTCATCTCATACTCACATTTCTCTCTCCTCATACGATTGGTTCGATCACCTTGGGCTCTTCTCCACACGTGGAAATCAGAAAGCAACAACACTTTTTTACGTTTTTGTTCTAGGGTTTCCGGCGGCATTGAATTTGGTCAACACAAGGTCAAACGGGACACAGAAACTCTCCCCGGAAATTTAGATCTTTCAAATCCGCATTTTTTGGCACTATTCTCGAGGCTAGACGTTGACTTTGACTTTGTTGCGTTAGCCACAGGCTCTGTGCTGGCTGTTTCGTTGGTTGTTGGTAACGCGTTGAATTTTTGTTGACCTTTGGGGTTGACTTTTACGCTGTCCTAGAGGGTTGTTAATGACACTGCGGATTTGGTGACCATATTGAGACTTTCTTGGTTGAAGCATCCTGTGTATATAATGCACCAACACACATATATTTTGGCTTGTCTTCTCCTGTTGATCTTTTGGTATGTTCTATACATTTACTTTCTTGTTTATGTAATTAATGATGATATTGGGATAAAAAGTAAAGTTGCATCAAGCATAGAACATCTATGAAAATTTACACAGCCGTACCCGGCAAAAGTGTGTACCCATCCCAAAGGGTGATTTTCGAGGTCGGCCTTCTAGGAAATCCTTCGCGGGTTATTCATCTTGCTCACAAAATTATGAAATATCTCCTCACAAGGACACGGAGGAACATTTTGATGAGGCGACCCGAGCTCAACAGAGACGGGGAGCAGGAAACATACATGAATGAGAATGAGAATCTATGTTCCTGGTCAAAGAAAGTGGAGATATGTCATGATGTCACCTTCGGCGAATATGTTGCCATCGGGAAAGGTTAGGGATCTTCCTATCTCAAAGGAAAGACAAAAGAACTAGAAGAAAGCGAAGGCGGGGAAGAATTGAAGGATGGGCCGTGCCGGTGTTGAAGGTCCAATGGATCCTATAGATCCCTTCTTCAAATAAAAGGAGACCCTCATGGCTTAGAGACACTCTCGAAGATCTTTGAGAGACATATTGCTCCAGGGGAACATTTCATGAAAGTAAGAAGTCAAATAGGTACCAAGGGTACTGGCGACCATGAAACCATTGTACGATCGAGCCTGGAACATTTGAAGAAGTCGTGAAGCATCAAGTTTGGAAGGATGCTATGAATGAGGAATATGAGTCGATCATGAAGAATGACATACGGGATGTGGTCCACATTTGAAGGAAAAATTTGTTGTCACCTCGAAATGGCTCTACAAGATCAAACAGAGTCGATGGAAGTCTTTGAAAAATTCAGAGCAAGATTTGTTGCCAGGGGCTTCTCTAAGAGAAGGAATAGATTATGATGAAATATTTGCCTCTTGCCCACTACACATTTGTTCGATCATTTCCCTTATATTTGCATCACAATGATGGAGTCTACATTAGATGGATGTCAAGGCTTGCCTTCTTACATGGCTCAATCGAGGAAGAGGTCTATGTGGAACAATCTTTGGGGTTCGAAGTTTGAGATAGAGATACACATGTATGCGGGTTGAAGGAAATCCCTCTATGGGTTAACGCAAGCCCTAGGGCTTGGTATGAGAAGGATCAATAGCTAATTGATGAAGGTGGGCTTTACTCGTGATGTTGATCCAAGCCTTTATTTTAAGGTTGATAATTACAAGCCTCTCATTTGGTTCTCTATGTGGGCCGTCTATTCTTGATAGGTGTTGACCCTCTTATTCCATCAATGTAAGAGGAGCTAGCTTCTTAGTTCGAGATGAAGGACATAGGGCCCAGTGCACTATTTCCTAGGCTTGGAGGTGCGGCAAAATCCGGTGAGATTTTCCTTTCTCAAAAGGAAATGTTGTGAAGTTGTTGGAGAGATTTGGGATGGTGGTACAGGTCAGGGTGACCCTAGATGGAACTCAACTTTAAGAAGTTGTGTGGAAGTGTTGTTGGGCCCGAGTTGGGAAATCCTTAGAGTATCGTCAACTTCGTGGGGGCCTTGATGTTCTTAATTGAACTCACGTCAGGACTTATGTTTTGAAGTGAACGTGTTGAGTCAATATATGGTCGAGCCTCATCGCATTCACTAGATTGGTGCCAAGATGTATGAATGAATGAGGTATTTACCCTCATCCCCTTTTATGCTATTGAGCCTCCAATGTTCCTTGGGCCCACTAGTGTTGCGGCCCCGTCCCTGCGCACGTTGTCCTACACTACTACTGCGTTGCACCGTCCCCACGTTTGCCACTACGTTGTTTGTCCCCACAATGCCTTTGCGCGAAACTAGTGCCACCTCTCTGCTCTGTCACTTGGCACTCATGGGCCCCATCTTGCTGATCATCTTGTCTCGGTGACTTTAGGAAGTGATGTTATTCTAACATTGGGCTATGGGTCCCATCACCCCTTTATTTCTATTGAACTTTGAAAGAAGCAAAATTTAACAAAAATTAATATTCCAATTAGTTGTGCGCTGGTGGGAATATTGTCTCAGTCTAAATTGCCAAAAGCTTGGACCTGATTGCGAGTGCTCGAGAAGGATCAATTTTGATTGCGGGAATTAACTTGTGAAGCTCGGTCACGACGGAAGTCGTCCACTTGAAAACGATCTCAATTGTAGAGAGGGAGGCCCAGGAACATTAGTTTCTCCTACACATTTATAGTACATATACCTTGAAACTCAACTATATCTGTGAAGAGGACAAGCTGTCTTATTTTTCTATGTTTGGTCAAGGGTTAAAAAAGAAGGCTAGTTATGACTCTAGTTTTAGAGGAAGGCCTAGTATCATTTGGAAACAATCTATAAGGCTTATTGAAGTAGTCCTTTGGAGTTTTGACGGTGAAAATTTGGAAGGAATGAACTAGCTTGTGGCTTGAGCAGGTGGAGATATTTGGAGCCTAGAATTTGGAGAACTTGAAACCAAAGGAGGGTTGTTTGAAGATCCTTTTTGGAACGAGGGAATAGAGCAGCCTTTAAGGACAATATTGAAGACAATTATTGAAACGAGTCATTAGCCTCTTCTTGGAGCTTTGGACATAAAGTTTGTTGATGACGAGTTTGAAGATATTCTTGTTGCGGACACAAAGAGCCTTGGAGACACCTTCAATGAAGTGTTGGAGTTGAAATTGTAATGAACTAGACCCTAAAGTATCTTGGAGGCCTTTTTGAAGCATTTGTTGAAATATATCTTTTGGAGGCAATCTTGAAACATTATGCTTGTAAAGCCCTCATGGAGTGACCTTGAATAAGGTTCCACGCGTAGATTGAAGACATCTTGTGGAAGCTTTATTGAAGACCATGATGCATTGTTGATATCATCATTAGGTGACCTTAAAGTTTTTGTTTGGGTGATATAAAGAGCAGGTGATGACAACTAATACAGAAGACAAGGTTGTCATTGTTGATGAACTAATTTGGAGAAGAAATTCTTTGAAGAGATAATCAAGGTTGGTTGCGAGAGAAGATATTGGGAGCCTTGAAGAACTACATAAACTTGACGATTTGAAGTTGTGGGTTGGGCTAAGTAGAGTCCTCAAGAAGAACAAGTTGCTTTGTACCGGAGAGATAGGGTTGGAGCCCTAGAGGTTGGTGCCTCAAAGTTGACAAGGTTGGAGCCTTGGGAAGTCCAAGTCGGTGCTTGGAAAAATATAGGTTGGAGCACAGGGGATTAAAGAGTGGTGTCTTCATCTAGGGTTAGAGCCCACCATATTATTGTATTGAATTATTGTAAAGAAGAGATTAATAAAAGTATTTATTCTTATTGTTCATTTTGTGTTCTAATTAAAGTGATCTAGCTGGTGAAAATAACAATTGAAAAATATTGATTCACCCCCCTCTCAGTATTTCCAACATTTGGAATCGAGCCAATACCTTCGCTCAAAGCCTAACGGCTTGAAGGTAGATCCTTAGAACACAAATGGCAAAGCCAAGGAAGAAAACATCCAAATCCTTCTAAATATGTCTCTTCCTCAACTAGGTGAAAATTGAAGACAATCAAATTGGGGAAAGTTCCATCATTCAATGGAAACTTTGATATATGGAAAGATGAGAATGAGGGCCTAGCCCAATGGCTCAAGGTGTTGAAGTATGGGAATCAAGTGATTATTAAAAGCATGATGGAAGGAGAATCCAAGGAGTATAATGCAAAGCGATGAAGGCAATCTTGAATGGGTTACGGATCCTATAAAGGCCAAAATGGAAAAGTGTTCATCGGCCAAAAGGTATGTGGGACGAACTTCAAGATCTTCACTCCAAAAGGAGTATTAGCCATGACCTCTACAGCCAGAAGACGATGGAAAGCAAGAAGAAAATCCTGAATCCATAAAAAGGAAGGTGAAAAGCAATTGAAGATCAAGGCTAAGGAAGACCTAGGAATGAAGGAAATAAAGATGACTTTGAAGAAGATCTCATGGCGAAGCTTGGTTGCCCTAAAAGAAATAGCGGTTTGAAAAAGGAGAATGAGGAGCTCGAAGCAATCACAAGATGGTGACCATGATCTTGTGAGACAAGGAAGGAAGTTAACCTATTCAAGCTTCAAGTTCAAGAAAGAGATGAGGAGCTTGCCAAGCTTAGGAGAATTTCATCAAAACAAGAGAAAGCATCATGAAGAAGTCATATCCATGATAAATCAATTGGATAAGGTAAAAAGAAAAGGGAAGAAACTTTGTCAAGCCATCTTGAACAAAGACATGAAGAGTGAACAAACTTAGAAAACCAATTGAGTGTCTAGCGAAGAAGTCTCCTCCCTTAAATCTCGACTAGGAGAAACAGAAACAAACACGAGAAGCCCAAAAGGTGATGGAAAGCTTTGACCCTCAAGTGAAGGACAAGTTAATGAAGTCGAAAAAGATAAAGAGGTTATGGCATGTCAACTAAAAGGATGAAGAGATATTCCTACTAAAATCAAATTTCATCTCTCTAAAAATCGAAACACGTGAAGCAACAAGGATGATGGAAGAAATGAAGAACCAACTAGTTATGAAAGATGAAGGCTTGTGAAAAGTTGAAAGGGAGAAATTGTCTCTCTTAAAAGGAAGTTGACTGTTTGAATAAGAACTTGAAGAGTTACGAAACCCTATACGACATCCTAAGTCATCAAAGATCCCACCCTTGATAAATCGAGGTCTTGGTTATGCGGGTGAACCCTCAAACAAAAGTGATGCAAACCCTAGGCTTGAACAAAGGATGTGGAGAAGCTTGGAATAAATATTGATGCCCCTGAGTTACCCCGGAAAGAATGACTCAAGATGACATTGGAAGAAACCCTACTTCAAGAAGATATGTTGATGGTGTCAAAGATGTGAGAGGCAATGGATATCATCAAAGGATCCAAAGGAAAAATGACTTTGGAAGTACATGAAGGCAATCTCCATCCTCCGGTACCAAAGTGTATTTTTTTAGTTCTTGTTATTCTTTTACAAACTTTGGGTGTTGAGATTTTGGGTAGCATCGGATGTGCTCTAGCTAGAAAATTTGTGGAGGGGCTAGAACACATGAGATCTCCAAGACCAAAAATCGTTTGGAGAAATTCCACCCGGTGTGAAAGTTAGTCAAATAATTAATTATTTTAATGGAGACCTAAGTCTAACTTAGGGAAATTAAATAATTAAAGTGAATTAACTAAAACATGTGGCCAAGGGTGAGGAATGTTTCTAAGTGACGTGGATCAAGTATTTTCTAATCTTAGTCAATGATTAGAGATTATATCACGGTCGTTGAATGTTCAACAAGAAAAGTATTAAAGGAAGGCTTGGGGTCAATTGGAGAACACACACAAAGCATTAGCACTTAAGCTAAGTCGAAATTACGGAGCGCGATTCTTTGAGAATTTTGAGTGAGCTCGGTGTTTGTGAGGGGAGATCGGCGAGTTGTCGATCGAGGCCAAGAATACAAAGCCGACGGATCTATACCGGGCGGCACGAGAGACCAGTGGGAGGGACGCGACCCAGCCAAGCTCATGCGGGCGGCACGAGAGGGCGACGTAGGGCCTTGAGGGGTGATGCATAGAAAGCGGCCGAGCCTAGAAGAAGAGATTCTGAGCGTGTGTTGTGCAATGGCTTCTGTTGAGGCGAGAAAAGATGGCGAGAGGCGGAGGAGCAACATTGGAGGTTCAGAGTGGAGCGAGAAAGGGCTCGTATTCGGTATTTTTCAAAGGAGTGTTTCCTCGGCGGAATCGGCGATATTTTCTATCTCTGAGTGATAGGTACATGTTGTCATGAATTCTGCGATCCCAGGAAAACCATTACTGGTACCCTTGATTGTATTCGGATATTCTTCTTAATAAGCAAACCCTCTAAGAGTTGTTGCCAGGTTTTCTAGCATTGGATTTTCGGGGACATTGTCCAAAAATATTGTGTCCTTTGTCATGTGTGTGTTTGCTTGATAAATGATCTGTATGTATGTGTAGGCTACGAGTTGTGTTTACTTTGATATTTTCTGAATATTTCGAGAAAATAACTTGTTAATTAAATTAAGCAATTAGGAGAAGTAAATCAAGATACTACAATAGAGTTTCTATATTGAGAAATTTTTCACATTGGGCATATGGCGAGAGGATTGTAGGGCATACCACAAGGACAAATATAATGGTTCCCATTAGCTCCCTAGAAGAAACTTTGCAAAAAGAAGTCATGATTCCTCATTCATGAACAAGATGGAGTGCTTCAATTGCCATAAAATTGGACATAAGGCTCATGATTATAACTTGACTTGTGTCCCTAAACAAGCTAAAACCATGACAACCAAGCCAAAGAGAAGAAAGTTACACAAGTATGGAGAAGAGGCAGATTGGGTCGGAGAGTCTCTTGAACACTCGAGCCAACAACACATGTTGTTGACTTGATGAATGCATCATTAGTGAAGAATATTCCAAGTCTTGATGATGATATTTTGCCAATTGGGGAGAAGACCATGCACCTTTGTGCAGGGATCTTGTGATTCTTGACCATTCTTGCATAAGCTATTTGTGAGAAGGAGCCTTGTGAAATCCTTGATGAGTCACACATGGGCAAACTTGATGAGTCATCTCTCGAAAGTAACTCCATTGAAGAAAATCATTGTGAAGATGTCTTCCACTTGATCACAAGGTAAGAAATATTTCTTGAATTGGAGGAGTTTAATGCATGCGGGGGGATTGGTTGATCATACGCACTCATCCATTTCCATGCGAGAGGCTTAGGGGGATGAGTACATTAAAGAAGAGCACCATGACGGGGGGGATCAACATATCTTTCATGGAGAACTATCATTGATGAAGGAAACATGGAAGAAGCGACATGTCGAAGCGGCTTGGTATGGGAGTACTTGTGCACCCCATTTGCCATTCTTTATTGAGGAAGAATGTTGGAAAGGAAAGAATATTTCCATCAATGGCAAAGGGGGATATTGTTAGCCAAAGTTGTCATTGATGTCAATATGGCATTGTTTGAGATGGCAAGTATTCTTGATAGCCCTTTTGTGATGTTGCCCCCCCCTCATGTGATGCATGAATAACCTTAAGCATAAATTATTGAAACCCTAAACCTAATTATTCGAAATCCTTGATGCTATCTACATGATGATCAGTAAGAAGCCTAATCTAATGGTCTAACCCTAAACCTAATTGTCGAAATCCTTGATGAAACCTAACCTAGATCTATCAAATCCTAACCCTTGATCTATTAAACCTAACCCTAAGTCCTAAACACCAAAAATCCCTATTTAATATAAAGATAAAAAATCAATAATAAAAACACTTAACTTCATTCCTATTTACTTCCTATATCCCATACAAAATCTTTGAACTTATTTTGTAGGTGAAAAACATAATAAAATTAAGTTAAAAAACATATAATAAAAATACTCCTTAGTTGTATCCGTAGTAGTCCCCTCATACCCACATCGCACACATACATCGTTTTTTGGTGATACGTCGTTCAAACCCACACCATTATGTTGGCTCCACCACCACACGTCGACTCATCCATGAGTCAGTCTCACTATGTTAAAACACATATAAATGTGGCTCCCTCATATACATTCGATAATCAATCTTTTTTGATTAAGAGATATTCAGGAAATAGTTCACAACTCATTCAGTGGCAATTCGGTGTTATATTTCAATAGACCCGTCTTCGGTGGCATCTATCTATTTCAACGAACCCATGGAACAACGCTTTCCTAGGTTTCGCATCTTCGATCAACTGCTAGCTTTGATACTCGGACAGCTTAACACAGTCTTGTGGAGACTTCTCTTACCTCGAATCTAGAAAAGAAGAAACTGGAAGAAGAACTCGTGGACTAAAAGCAACGTCTCCGGTAGTCAAGGAAGTAAACAAATTTGGTGAAAGGAAAACAAGATAAGGACTCGATTATTGACCTGTAGCAGACTTTTGGAGCTCGGATGTTGCAGCTCGGATTTGCAACTACAACCTCAGATCTGTGACATATTGGAGTTCGAATCTATTGAGCTGTGATACTAAAACTCAGACTAGACAAAACCTGTGGTGAGGACCTTACATTCCTTATCTTTTTTGAAGGCTTGCAGTGGTATATCCTTCGAACCAGTGGAGAACTGTCAAGCTAGGTACAAACTTGTAGCAAGAGAACCCACATACTTGTTGCAAGCACAATTGGACGTGTTCTTGCATCTCGGTCTAAATTGCAGAAGCTCGAACTTGATTGCAGAGTTATCTGAAGGATCAATTTTGATTGCAGGATTAACTTGTGAAGCTCGGTCACAACAAAGGGAAGCTCGGTCCACTTAAAAACAATCTCAATTGCGGGGGACCGGAACATTAGTATCTCCTACATGTTATAGCATATACCTTGAAACTCAAACTGTCTTATTTTCTGTGTTTCGGTCAAGGGTTTAAAAAAAGGCTACTTGTGACTCTAGTTTTAAGGTAGACCTATTATCATTTGAAACAGTCTTAGACATATTGAAGCAATCGCTGGGTTTTTGACAGTGGAAATTTGGAAGGAATAAAACTATCTTGTGGCTTGAACAGTGGAGATATTTGGAGCTGAACTTTTTGGAGAACTTGAAACCAAGAACAGTGTGTTGCAGCCTATTGTTAAATTTGGAAACTATGGCCAAAATCCATGTTGCATTGATCATATGGTGGAGATAATATTTTTGTTGGATTCCTCTTTGGAGAGGTGCAAGATTGATTTAAATATCATCTTGTTTGGAAAACGAAGTTGAATTTTGAATTTATTTTCCACACATGTGCAATTTGTCAAAGTCGACCAGATTTGTTATGTAGGCTCACAAGCCCAAAGTTGTGTCACACACCCTCGGTTATGGATATAAAAAGGAGAGACATGATCATCATTTCATCATTCATTCATCTCACACGTCTCTCTCTCATACGATTGGTTCGTATGGCCTTAAAGACTTCTCTCCTCCACCGTGTGAAATAGACGCTGAGATTTCGGACTAGTTTAGGGACACTACGGATAGCGTTGAATTTGGGTCAAATCTTGTGGTTATTTGTGTTTCTGGGTCAAAATTCCAATTTGGAGAGGTCCCAACTAGAGGCATAGAAACCGAGGTGAAGCGTAGACTTTATTTGTTGTTGACCATAGGTTTGATAGTTTGTTTGACCGCAGATTTTGACCAGCTTGTGTTGACTGGATTTAGGACTGTTTGGAGGCTATGTTGACTTTGACTAAGACGGATGATTGAGTTTGATCGAGCTTCATTGGAGGTTGATTTTTTGGTTGGACTAGTGAATACTTTGTTGTTGGGGATCTGGTGGCTATGCAAAATATATTTTCTCTCTCTGCTAAATAAGAAGAACCATAAGAATATTTGTGTCTCTTGTGTTGGCTTGTCTTATGTCGATTTATTTATGTTCTATCAGCATTTAGTGTCGATGGTTATGTTATTGCATAACACGGAAATTGAATTGGGCTAATAAGAAAGATTGAAGCAAAGCTGCTCTAAGTATAGAACATACCATGGTTAACTAAAATTAACATGGTATCGGAGAGCAAAGTGAAGACAAAGCCCATGCAAAGAGTGAGAAGAGCAATCTGCAAAGTTGAATAGACGAGGACCCGGGATCAATGGCCTCCTCATCATACTTCAAATCTGTTGATAAGGCGGAATGATAAGTTTGATTATCATTCTTGGAAAATGTCCTTGGGATCTAACATTGGAGGAAAGATCATTGAGCCTCCATCAAATGTACGGGGAACGATCATTGAGACTCCATCGAATGCACCGACTTCCACTAAAGCAGAGTAAAATAAAGGGAAGTCAAGGCGAATAATATCATCGATGATTCTATTCGTAAGCATTTGTTGCTTATCTCTCCCTAGTTGGGCACATCTAAGGAGATGTATGATAAGTTGGTTAGCATGTTCAAGGCAAGGAATGCTAATCAAATTCGCTTTTTTGAAGAACAAGTTGAAGAACATCAAGATGGACAAGGAGAGTCCATCCAATCCTACTTCATGAGGATTCACAATCAAGAATGATCTCTTAGCTATTGGAGATGATATAGGCGGCCAGAGAGCTCACCCTCATTGCTCTTGGAGGTCTTTCTGGCCATGGTATGTATTTAATAATACTTATTCTCAATAATAATATAATTCACGATTTTGATGAGCTTGTTGTGAGATTCCCTCAAGAGGAAACGAGGGTGATGGAAGAGACCATCCACTCAAATGGGAATGGAAGTGACCCTCTTGCCTTCACCAGCATGCAAAGAAGATGAACAATGTTGGTATGAGAAATCAAAATCATGGAAGAAAGTCTAAAAGGAAGGAAGGGGAAGATGTTACAATTTTAACAAAGTTTGGTCACTATGCTAGAGAGTGCCCTAATAAAAGAGGACTCTCCACGAGATGATGATGACAACAACAACAACAACTTAGGGGTAAAATCAAAGGAACAACAACTTCAAAGGAAAGAGGAAGGCTCCCTTTGATCGAAATGGAAATGGAAATGATCAACCTTTCAAGAGTCGAGGAACTCGAGGTATGATGAATCTAATGTTGTTGATAATAAGAGAAATATGAATATATTCTTATATATTCCCTCTCTGTTGCATCTCCTCGGAAACACCCATGATAACTAGTTGATTGATAATGAATTTCTCGAACTTAAGCTAGATATAAAAATTTGGAATTAATTTTATTGAAAAGGATACTAATTTGGAGATTATCCTTGGAGACAATGCCACCTATCCTAGTGAAAGGGGCGAGGTGTGATCGTTCATCTAAATCAAGGTCAAGTCCTTTGTTTGCAAAGATGTGTTGTACGTACACGACTTGAAGAATCTAATGTCTATCTCAACAATGGAAGACAAAGGATTCAAGGTGGCATTCATCGATGGAAAGGTACGCATTTGGAAGAGGATCTTCAAGAGAAGAAGAGTTCACTCTTGGTTTTGAGGGTTGATACCCTCTATCGGGTTGGAGGAAGTCCACATTGGGGACCATGACATGCAACACAACTCTTCCAGTACGAGCTATGGCACCAAAGGTTGCGCACCTTCATTATAAAGCCTTCTCGAAGCAAGGAAGGTGGTATTACGTATGCCCCGATTTCAAAGATGATCATGAAGGTGTATGTCGGGGTTGTGCCTAAGGAAAGCATACAAGGACCATTCCCCTCAAGTGTCACCCAGACATCGATATTTTACAATTGATTCATTCGATCTATCTAGTATCTTTTGCATAGTAACATCCTTGGGAGGATGTTTATATTATATCACTTTTATAGATGAATTCTACGAGTAAAACTTGGATATACTTTTTGAAGAAGGACGAAGCATTCAAGTGGTTACGCACTTTCAAGGCCTTGGTTGAAAATCAAATAGGGAAGAAGATCAAAATTTTGAGGGTAGATAATGGAAACTAGGAATATGAGGCAAATGAATTCAATGACTATGGCGGGGAAGTTGGCATTAAGAGGAAGACCACTACTATGTATACTCTCAGAACAAGTGGTGTTGATGAAAGGAAGAATAGAACCATTTTGGAAGCTTCTGTGCCATGCTTTATGACCAAGGTCTTTCGAAGTTCTAGCAGGGAGAAGCTTCCAACACATACGTGTATGTTCAAAATAGATGCCCATATTCTGCATTGGAATCCAAAACTCTAAAGAAGTCTTCTCTAGTAAACTAGATGTCTCTCATTTAGAGTTTTGGAAGTCCCATATATTTTCATGTCTTGAGAAAGAAAGAAGAAAAGTTGGATGCTTAGGAAAGAAGGGAATGTTTGTGAGCTATAGTGAAACCTCGAAGGCATATAGAATCTATGTGCCTAGTCAAAGAAGAGATGGAGATATGTCATGATGTCACCTTCGACGAAAATGCGCCCTTAGGAAGGTTAGGGATCTTCTATCTCAAAGGAAAGACGAAAGAAATTAGAAGAAAGAAGCGAGGAAGGCGGGAAGAATCGGAAGGATGAACCGATGCCGATATTGAAGGTCCAGATGGATCACATGGATCCACCTTCTTCAAATAAAGGAGACCCTAATGGCTTAGAGACACTCTCGAAGATTCAGGAGCATATTGCTCCCGGGGGAACATTAGGAAAGTAAGAAGTCAAATAAGTACCCGAGGGTACCTGGCGACCATGAGCCTCATTGTACAATCGAGCCTGGAATGTTTGAAGAAGAGTGAAGCATCAAGTTTGGAAGGATGCTATGAACGATAAATATGAGTCGATCATGAAGAATGATGTATGGGATGTGGTCCCTAGACCAAAGGACAAATTTGTTGTCACCTCAAATGGCTCTACAAGATCAAGCATAAAGCCGATGGAGAAGTCTTTGAAAAATTCGAGCAGATTTGTTGCTGAGGCTCCTCTCGAGAAAGAAGGAATAGATTATGATGAGAAATATTTGCACCTCTTGCCCTCTACACCACCATTCGTTCGACTATTTCCCTTATTGCATCACAAGGATGGAGTCTACATCGGATGGATGTCGAGATTGCCTTCTTGTAGCTCAATCAAGGAAGAGGTCTATGTGGAAAAACCTTTGGAGTTCAAAGCTCAAGATAGAGATACACATGTATGCGGGTTGAAGAAATCCTCATGGGTTAACGCAGAAGCCCCCGAGGGCTTGGTATGAGAAAGGATCGATAACTACTTGATGAAGGTGGGCTTACTCAAGTGATGCGATCGAAACCTTTATTTTAAGGTGATAATGACAAACCTCTCATTACGGTTCTCATGTGGACGATCTCTTCCTTATAGGTGCTAACCCTCTTATTCATCGATGTAAGAGGAGATAGCTTTGAGTTCGAGATCAGAACCACAGAATCGATGCACTATTTCCTAGGCTTGGAGGTGCGCGAAAGCCGGGTGAGATTTTCCTTTCTCAGGAAATGTTGTGAAGTTGTTGGAGAGATTTGGGATGGTGGTACAGGATTTGTGACTACTCAGTGGAACTCAGCTTTAAGAAGTTATGTGGAAGTGTTATTGGGCAGAAGTTGGGAAATCCCACGAGTATCATCGACTCATGGGGGCCTTGATGTTCTTAGTGAACTCACGTCAGGACTTATGTTTTGGAGCGAGTGTGGTGGATCGTAAGAGCACATTTGGATGTTGCTTCAATCTAGGTTCTACTTCAATCTCTTGGATAGGCGAGGCAATGGTGGTTGCTTTGAGCACCTCACGGCGGAGTACATTGCGGCAATTATGGCTTATTGTGAAGTTGTTTCGTTGAGAAATTCATTGATGAGTTGTTTGGGCATGTGTTGGATATACTTGTGATCCTTTGTGACAACCAAAGTGGGATTCATCTTCCCGAGAATCATGTGTTCCACAACCAATCCAAGCATAGTGATATTAGGTACCACTTTGTCTGGGACATGAGTAGAGGTGCCATAAGGCTCCATCACATTGGGACTAATGAAGCGGTCGCAAATATTCTCACCAAGCCACGAGGAAGGTCAAATTCTGTCTTCGATTGAAGCTTGGTATCGATGGACAAACCCTACTATGAGGGTCCTAGCTTGAGTTGGACTATGAGCTACGAGATAGCTACTTGGGTATAAGCAGCTACAATTAGGTTCGCCTTACCTTGTTGGTGTGTTATTCCCCACCAGATTATATGATATTGGTATCACCCTCTCTTTGATCTAAGCCCACATACATCCTACCCATGTAGTCCCAGGACACATGGGAGAGTACCTCTCATATGGCCAATGAGTTGGAAATGAGGATAGAGACCATAGCATTACTAATGGGCGCATCATGTATTGTCATACTCATGTCTAGGATGAGATGTATCCAAAAACTGATATAGGATCAAGAATCTGGTTGAGGCACACCTCTAGCCGACTTCCGGTCGGTGGAGAGTGGCAAGGTCTTTGTGACTCACTCTCGATCATATCTTATTATTTCTTCTATAGTAAGAAGCGAGAGATATGAGGATGACACGAGGATTGTAGGATGATATATGATAGGACATGATGATGCTTGGATGTGAAGTTACCCGAGGTTGACGGATGGATGGTGGTGGAGTTCTCCCTAGTTGAGAGGGAGTGTTAAATTTGGCAATAGGTCCAAACTCCATGTTGCACTACTCATATGATGGAGATGATATTTTTGTTGGATTGCTCTTCGAGTGCAGACTAATCTAAAGATCATCTTGTTTAGATGGCGAAGTTGAATTTTGAATTTAATTTCCACACATCTGCAAATTGGCAGTTGTTATGTGAGCTCCTGACCCCAAAAATTGTGTCACACACCCTCGGTCATGGATATAAAAAGGAGAGACCGATCCTCATTTCATCATTCATTCATCTCACACATCTCCTTATCATATGATTGGTTCGTACATCCTTAGAGGCTTCTCTCTCCTCCACACGTTTGAAACAAAAGGCTGAGATTTTCGAGCTGGTTTAGGGCTTTTAAGACCCGATGTTGACTTTGGGTCAACTCTTGTGATTTCATTGTGTTTTTTGGGTCAAAATTTTGATTTGGAAAGGCCGCATTGGGCGCGGCGAGGTGGACGTTGACTTTGACTATTGTTGGCCAAGCGGGTTTAAAACATTGTTTGGCTAGCAAACTTTGACCAGCTGCACATTGTGGAAATTTCGGAATTTGTTTGGGTTGTGTTTGACTTTGACTAAAGGTTGGAGTTTCCAGAGAGCTTCATTGGAGATTGATTTGTTGGTTTTGACCCGGTGAAGACTTTGTTGGCTAGGGCATCACGGTGACTATTGTACAATATTTTCTCTCTCTGTTGAATAAGAAGAATTATAGGAATATTCGTGTCTCTTGTCTTGGCTTATCTTATGTGTAATTTATTTATGTTCTATCAACATTTATTGTCAATGGTTATGTGATTTCATATCACGGAAATTAGATTGGTCTAATAAGAAAGATTGAAGTAAACTTATCTAAGCATAAAACATACCATGGTTAACTAAAATTAACACTTATTGAACACGCCTTGAAGTACTCTTGAAGGAGAGGGTTGTTTTTGAAAGATACTTTGGAACGAGTTAGAGCAGCCTTTAAGGACAAGGCGAAGACAATTATTGAAGCGGTCATTAGCCTCTACTTGGAGCTTTGGACGATTAAAGTTTGTTGATGACAGTTTGAAGTTCTTGTTTCATACAAAGAGCCTTGGAGACACCTTGATGAAATGTTGGAGTTGACATTGTAATGGACTAGACCCTAAAGTATCATGGAGGCCTTTTGACGCATTTCTTGAAATAGATCTTGAGAGGCAATCTTGGAAACATGATGCTTGAAGCCCTCATGGAGTGACCTTGAAGAAGGTTTTGTGTGTAGATTGAAGACATCTTGTGGAGAAGCCTTATTGAAAACCATGATGCATTGGTGTATCATCATGAGCGACCTTGAAGCTTTTGTTTGGGTGATATGAAGAAGTGGTGAAACCTTCTAAGAAGAACGAGGGTCGTCATTGATGGAAGTGATTTGGAGAAGACATTGTTGAAGAGATAATCAAGGTTGGTTGCGAGAAGATATTAGGAGCCTTGAAAATACTTAAACTTAATGAGTGAAGTTGCGAGTTGGAGCCTAGAGGATAGGAGTCCTCAAAGAAGACCGGGTTGGAGCATGTACCGAGAGATTGGGTTGGAGCCTAGGTGTTGGTGCCTCAAAGTTGAAAAGGTTGGAGCCTTGGGAAGTCTAAGTCGGTGCTTGGAAAAATATGGGTTGGAGCTTGGAGATTGGAGATTGGTGTTGTCATCTAGGGTTGGAGCCCTACATATTATTGTATTGAATTATTGTAAAGAAGAGATTAACAAAAAGTATTCATTCTTATTGTTCATTTCGTGTTCTAATTATAAGTGATCTAAGCGTAAAAATAACAATTGAAAAGAAATATCGATTCACCCCCTCTCATTATTTCCAACATTTCAATGGTGAATGACACCTCATGCGGTTATATTTTTGGACTAATCCCACATTGAATCGAGCACACGCACTAAGGTTGGGAAGTCGGTGACAACACTACACCTTCTTTTTTTTGTGAAGCTTGGCTTATGCGGATCCCACCCTGAGGTCGGGGTCGGGGCTTAGTTCCCTTTAAAATTACTTGGTCCCGCGATTGGCCATCCGGTCTAGCTTGACCAAGTGGGTAGGACTCGCCTCTCACAATATCGTTTTGAGTTGCGGCGAGAATGACCACTCTAACTCCTTTGCAATTTTGACAACCTTCGGTACTTCACTAATCGACTTGTGAGTTTTGTATGCGAGAGGATTCACGTAGCATTCTTGGCTTGACTTAAAGATGCCAATCACACATAGTAAATGGGAAATTCATGGAGATTTCCTACGGAGGCTTGTTCATTAAACAAAGGCATAATTGTATATTACAACCTCTCGGGGCCGTTCACTTCTTGATGGCCACCACACTCTCCTTCACATTAATCGACTCAATGCAGAGACATATGCCCTTGATCAACTTTGGCATAGCTTTTGATAGGGTATCCAACATAGAAAAGTACCAATTCTATTACTCATTCAAAATGATGTATTTAGAGAGATGTCTGATGGGACCAACTTGTCTGAGTCCTTCTAGATCAACCCCTTCTCCCCCCGAGACTTTCCCTTTTCTCTTTCATCTAATTTCGAACTCGTACATATATATACAATGGGACATTCTTAGCCCCGACAATGAGAGGTTGCATGCCGTGAGACACATCGAATGCCATGCCTAGCTTTACAGTTTAGAATCCACTCTAACAAACATCTACAACTATCCCATAAGGAACCTAAGCTTAATGGAAATGAGTACATAAGTCCCTTATTCTACTCCTAGTAATTTGACCTAGGCGGGTCACAATTAGCCTAAAACATCAATTAATCAAACAAATAACAATCCTTGGTTCTTCTAGAATCGGGACACTTGTAAGAACATAAAAATTTGCACGCTGCTTTATACATGGAATTTATGAGACGAACCTCTCTATCCTGAAATTACAAGACACTTTTGGACAAATGAAATGCAGGGATGATGCTCCACCTTCCAGATTCCAACACCATCAAACACCCCTAGGGCACTCAAAATCTTGAAACTTGACAACTATAACTTAAATTTCAAAAATTTCTATCGGATTTTGTGAAAATAGAGTATTTGAAATTTCATTGTTTTATGAGCAAAAACATTGACTCCTTCGACTTCTCCCGAGTCCCTTTTTCTCGAAGTGTTGCTTTTTGTAATATATAATTACAGCGATAGGCATTTCTCTATGGGCACTATTCACCCCCGACCAATCCCCAGGCATCTACCTCCCTCGAATTAAAATATGACATGTGGTTGATCAATTCCAAATCCCACAACCATACATGTCAATTCGTTTTTTCATGATTTCATTGCTTGATTTACGGTATCCTCGATCCTTGTTATTCTCTCATCGAAGGATGACCTACATCGAGTTCAAGTTCGAAAGACTCTACTAACCTCCATTGGCTTCCTGACAGAATGTTGCCTGACCTCAACTTCTCCCTCGAGCTCCATCGGCATCGATTCGTTTTGTCCATGGTTTCCCTTGTGTAGGATTTGAACCACCCCAAGCCCAGGAAAACCTAAATGGCGAGGGTTTGAATTGACAACGATCCAGCGACCCCATTGCCTCCCCAACCTTCCAAAGAGACGAAACGATTCTTCTTCCTTATGAATTGTTGGAGTCTTTGTTGCTGCGACTAAGCGTAAAGACAAATTTTAAAATATGACCATTGCCCACTACTTTAGGTTGTTCTTCCCACGGCTTTGACTCCTCCTCACATTTGTATGACTCCCCTAGGGTTTTACTAGCTTCATTGGCCGAAAGCGCCTAGCAGGTTGTACAAAATTGACCCCATGGTTTGCCTTTGCCACTCAAAGTCCCTCATCCTAAATATATTTGAATCTACCTTCGTCATGTAACTGAGTCAAATCTCACAAAGGCAAAGGAATTCAAATGTCGAATTTCATCTCCCAATCTTATCCTATTGTGTTCTCCCATTATTTGCCTAATAAAACTAAATTTAAATTTAAAAAAAGAAGAAGAAGAAGAAAGAAGAAGAAGAGAAGTCCATTCATAAATCTAGAAAAATAAGCTAATTTCCAACATGCATTCTCTCAAATTAGATCTAGAAGCGGAGTAAAAGATTCATGCTTAAATCTCAGGTGTTGTGCATACAAAATGTCTAGAGCACCATGACAACGGCTCGAGATCGGGGGAGCTGTCACACGATCCCAAATCTCTCTTATCTAAATTTGTCTCATGAAAGCTAAAGAGGTAGACCCTAATATAAATGAAGAAAAGGATTGGTTGAAAACCAATCAACCCGAGGCTCTGATTAAATACCAAATACTTGATGAGATTAACGAGATTTCACAAATCCAAAATAAATTTCAAGTTTAAAACCGATTATATGGAGTTAAAAGATCCTGGTATAAATGAAATCAGTATCGATATACAAGCTAACTGTATGAAAACACAAATGACCACAACGATATTATTAGGACGCACCACAACTATCCATTAAAGTACTTTAAACCCACAGCAATGCTATCATGAGATGATCATTAAAAATAAATGCGAGATGCTTGTAATATTTCCGAATTTATAATGTTCCAATTAATTCCTAATCCATAAATTAAAATGTCCTATAGTCAAACTTTATATAAAATTAAACTCATCTACGACTATAGAATTTTATATACTTTTATACTTTTTATTTTTATTATTTTTTATTATTTTTAAATCCTAAAACAAAAATGAGATTCTAAAAAATTTAAACAAAACTAACATTAACCAAACAATTAAAATCTAAAGTATAAAAACTAAGAACTAAAAATTAAAACTAAAGAAAAATCGAATATAATTCAAAACTAACCTAACACTAAACTAAACTTAACATTCAATAAAATCTAAAAAAAAAAAGTCTACGATTTAAAAAAAAATTACAGCAAAAAGTTAAATAACAAAAATCGAATTTAAATTAAAACCTAAAACTAATGTGGCTTAACTGCAAAAGTAGATAGATAAAAAAATTTAACGCATATGTGTAAATTTTACGAGTTTATGAAATGCGTTTATTTGTTTTTTGTTTTACAGGTCGATGGCAAAGGGAAACTGACGACAAAAGAGATGGGTATGCGGCGACAAAAGAAGGAGGCACTACGACGGAGGGAAGGAAATTTGGGCGACGGAAGAAAAAGAAAAGGATGAGGGTGCGGGCAAGCAGGAAATATGCGAGCGTGTAGCGACGGAGGGATCGAGAGAAGGAAAGGGAAGGACGTCGAGCAAGGGAGAAGGACGAGGATGAGGGTTGCGGAGGGCAGCAAATGCAAATGAAGAGAGTCGACGAGGCGGTGGTAGCAAATATGCGACGGGGTAGCATTTGCGTTGAATGAGAGGAATAGCGAAGATGGAATGAAGACGACGAATGCACGTAGAAGTAAGGGGAGCGTTTTATGCGAGGATGCAAAGAAAAACTGACAAACCCAATACATTTAAATCGTTTAGCAGTTTTGAAATTTTCCCACATAACCCGAAAAGCGGTTAAATGCATTTGAAATATCCCTTTTCTATACTCGAGATCTTCTAGCAGCGATCCTAGGCCAAATCTTACCCTCTGGGGTTAGATCTAGCTCAGTCTTAAAAATTTCTGAAAACCCCTATGAACACATAAAAACCGGAAACGGATCCAAAACTATGCGCAAAAAATTATAAACCCTTACACCCTAAAGCAAATATACAAATTTACAATACTAATTCTGAATCGGAGGCCCTCATGGCGATTTAAACCATTTGACACGATTTTAGAAGATAGAAAATTTTAAGAGAGAGCACAAACTCTAGAAGACCTTTGTAAAAACACAATTTCATAAAATAGCTTTGAGAATTAAGAAACAATGAGCCTTTTGGTTATGAAATGCGAGGTATTTAGTGCAACTAGACTTCCCCAAATGCTCAAAACCCTTTTAAAAAATTTTTGCACACTTAGATCTGAAATTTAGATTGATAGAGATTTAAGAAAATAAACATGAGATCTTTCGAGAGAAAAATAGATAACTATTATTTCTAGTTAAATAAAAAATGTCATTTTATGAACCCGAGAAAAGCGCCTGAAGATCTGTATGAAAATTAATCCATGAAGGGCCAGCCATAAAATGGCCAAACAAAGTAGCGGAGAGTTTAGAAAATAAATCACCACATAGATGCGGAAAAGGAACACCAAAGTTTGTAACCCCAAAGTCTTTATACTTTATTCATAAAAAAAAATCAGAACTTCCAAGAACAAGTGCACAATTCAAAATGGGATGTAAATGTCACATGAGACTCTAATTTATGAGACAAAACCTTCAACGAGCTGGTTCGGTTGATCCATGTCAAAATAATCTCGTATCGAAAGATTTGATCATCTTTTAATGCAAATCGTCGAGTATAAATTTGAGGAAAAAACGAATTTATCATTTATTCCATTTTAATTAACTCAAAAATAATATTTTTTGAGTTAATTACCTCAAATTTTGACTTTGACTTAACCACCTGAGCCCAAGGGTCAAATTTTTTTGAAATTCTCAATATTCTCTTGGTCTAGGGCCTTTAAAAATTCATTTTTTTAAGGACCAATTTTGCCTTTGAAGAATTTTATACTCACCTAAGACCTAAAATTAATTAAATTTACGGCTTAGGATTTTTTAATTAATTTGTCCGAGAAAATTTAATTAATTCGAGAGGAGATTTTAATTATTCTTTCTGACCCTCTTTACATAAGGTAATACATTTAGACACATGAAGGGAGGGGAATACCCATTCATATAGACCCTCAAATAGGTACCCAATTATGCGACTCAAAAACATGATCTAGTAGACCAAGGAGCTTGTAATAAAATAATCTAGTTAACTAGTAGATTATTCCCAAAATAAATTTACAATGAATCGATAGAAAACACTAGGACTCACTTAGCATCTTGATGAAAAAAATCCACCCCTAGCTTTGGGATGAGGCTGGAGGAAAACTGCGCCCGATCACTTGTGTGAAAAACACAAGTAAATCGTGAGACAAAAAACCTCCTAGGATAGAAATCGTCACTACATACTAGGTTTACCTAGGTTGTTACATACATGATAGTCTTACTTAGATCATTTACATCATAAACATACAGAATGGGTTTACATCGGCTATAAAAAGTAATGGGAGCTTGTTGATGAAATAAGATGGCGTGAACCTCGAACATGATAGTCCCATTTGAAAAAATGGGGGTGTCTTGCTATGGGGTCATTGACAAAGTGTGGTCAACACTCACTTGAAACGATCAGAATTTAGCTAAAATTCTAGTAATAAAAATTCTCTCGTTGACAAATCTCGGGAAGAAAACAAAACACAAGAAAATCAAATTTTCACAAAGTTTAGCAAAATAACTAAATTTTGAGCTTTGTTCCCTCAATTTCTTTCTAAAAATTGATCATTTGGATTTTGCTTGATTATTGCCTTCCACATTCCCCCCACTCCTATCGGTGCTCCTTTGCACCTCTTGGTGCAATTGCTAGTTTATTTTCTAGCATACTTCCAAATAGTTTTCTGGAAGCAAATAATTTATTATTATGGTCTATGGTGGAGAGATTATTGATGTCACCACTCTTGAAAGAGGTATTGCTAGACTAGTTGTCCAATCTATGGGGACCTACAGTATTAAATGATGTTGTTGAAGATTTTAGCCATGGGAGGTGCAAGAGTATTCAAGCCCCACTTTAGATACTCTACTTAAAAATTGACTAAGTCTTTTTTTTCTAGTACCCTACTTCTTAATACCCATCTCGACCTCTTCATGTAAAGAGCTTAGTACTAGTGTTCACCAATAGGGGGGTCAACATTAGGAATCTTGCTCATAAAGAAGCAACCTTGCGAGAATCAAACCATTGAGAAGTTGTAATGTTGCTTTCGGTTATTTCTTTTCGGTTATAGCTCATTCCAAAATAACTTGGGGTTATTTTTCCCAAAGAGAAAATCAGTTCTTCCCTCCTTGAGACCATGAAATCAACTTTTTTCTTTCTCAAAATATTCTTTTAAAATTTAAGGTCTATTTCTTTCTTGTTTGACGTTTTCAAAATTCTCCTTGATTTTTGCATTCATCATCAAACCAAGCATTAACGAAAGAAATTGGTTTGATTTTATTTTTTTCCTCTTTTGCATTCTAGAAGTGCCCTTTGAATTAGATTTATTGGCTACGTGACTATGAAGGCCATGTGAAGGAATTTTTTGGTTCTTAAAAGCCTCTGCTTACTAAGTTGAAGGTGTTATAGTTTTTTTTGAGTTAAAATAATTACGCCCTTTGAGGGAGAGATTGATGGATACAACGAGTTTTTGACCCAAGTTGCTTCTTTTCAATCCAAGAGAACCTTAAATGAACCGGTTGTGATCAGATTTTACATCCTAGATTTGTTCACAAATCAAAACTTCCTCCATTTTTCTCACATAAACCATGCAAGAAAATTGCATAATCCACTACACTTGCACCGTTGTACCCAGGTATTACAAGTGAAATACCGAGACTTCTCCCATCCATCTAAGCCATTACAAATGACTAAATCAAATTCCCTGAGAGTAAGTTCCCCAAAATGATTGCGACCTTTGTTGTCTTACGAAACTCTTACCCATTGGTGATTGCTTTCTTATGTAAGCCAAATAGGATTACAATCTTGCCCACAACAAGAGTGTCGGCTTGTTCATTTGCGGTCCTAGCATTGAAATCGTCGAGTAGAAGGACTTCCTTTAGTTGTGAATACATTGCAATATCATTTCTTAAAGGCTGAAAGGAATTAATGTGGTCGAAGCCCTCTATATTTGTAATTTTTTAGACTCTCACGAGAAAAATAACATGTTGCAATTCTAATGATATTTCTATTTTCAAATATTTTAAAACCATATGAATTGTTTAGTTGAATCTTCCTTTTCTAGGCTGAATGAAACGACCCTTATTTTCCCTTACTAAGATCACGATAAGCCCACGCCCTTTGCCTGTTCTACGTTGCCTTGTTCCACATTGCCATCTTCAAGTACCCTTCAAACAAAGGTGTCTTGCACCCTTCATGCTCATGTGTTTCTATGAGACAAACTATATCGCTACCTTTTGCAATAGACCCTAATGCGGATCTTGCTTCCATGAGTAACCTCTACAATTCCATCCAAACTAACCCAAGAGAGGCTTGGGTAGAACTTAGTTGCTACTTTTTCGGCATACACGACTCAAGTTGAATCTTCCTCCTATCTCTGCTTATCATAGACCTTGTTGCATAGTTACCTGCTAAGAATGTATTGTCACTTCTTTGCTACCAACTATTTGTTTTTTAGAATAGGGTCCAAAAATGCGGTAACAACTTTGTCTTTAACCATGCCCTTTGCCCTCGTCAGATTTGCTACTCTAACCTTTGAAATTTCCTCTCTTTCCTCTTGTTGCCTAATAGTTAAATCTTCATCTCTCTCAAAAAAGGTAGGGGAAAGCCCATTAAGAGTTGCTTCTTGCTTAAGAGATTTTGCTTGTGAGTGTGCTTGGCATGATGACTCTTATGGGCCTATCTCTCTTCATTGATCTTAACCACTTTCCATAGCTTGGCTGATTCGATCTTGCAGCGGCTAATCTTTAAAGTCACTTATGAGATCAAGAATACATTCATCTTTCCCATAATCTCTTACCCATTAATAATTTTGTTATTTTTGAATTGTCGTTCTTTGATTTCTCTATCTCGCATGTTGTCCATTTGGATGTTTGTTAATTCTTCTATATCGAGAATAATTTTTAGTAACTTGTGTCCAAGTTTTGTGATTATTTGCAAAAGCAGCTTTCTTTTCTCACTTCCTTTCACTTCCTGGATGTTTGTTTCATCGAGCGGTTTCCCTTTATACAGGATGTCTTAGATATCAACATATATTTATTTCCGATTGCGAGATTCTTTCATGTTTTGCGAGGCAACCTTCATGTCTTGTCATTCAACCTTCCCTACTAAAAGAGGTTCTTGCAACAATGTTACTTCCTCTTTTAAAAACTTATTACTTTGGTAGAAGCACAGTGTTATGCGAGTTTGTTGTTTCATGTATTTTACGATCACTTTCACAGCTCTTTAACTTCCAACTCTTCCGGCTTTCTTTTGGTATTTATCAACTCTTGCACACAAAGGAGTCGGATGACGGGGTTAGATGTGTGAATGTGCGCGTATAATGCGGGAATCATTACTATCGTTAAATCTATTTGTTTTTGCCGCGCCCTTGAAAAGTGGACTTGTTGTTTATTGTTTATTACAAAGGATCAAAATATTTTGTCGATACTACTTTTTATTTTTCGGTTCCCATCTTAAACATGCGATTCTATATTTAAAATACCACGAAACTCCACAGGATTGACCCAAACCTACTTCATTTCTTTAACCAAAGAGACAATTTTCGAGATAATTCATTTCAATAGAATCTTGTGTCTATTGTCCATTTTTTAATCATGGTGGTGACATCGTCTCGATTGTCATAAAATGAAAAGGGAAAATAAGAAAAGGAGCGGAGCTTAATACTGTGCGCCTGTGGAGACAGCGAAACAACTAGAGCCCACGAAGGTAGCGACTCTTCCTTGATATCCAAGGGCGGCCCTTAGGATGTCCTCGGTGAGATTCGAACCTGGGTCCTAGCTCGAGCGCTACCGGGGCATGCGTTTGCAATTTTCTAGCATGTCTCTCTCGAGATTTTCTTCCAAGATGATTCCCAACACGGGTGTCCTGGAAAGTTAAGAATGAACGATGAATAAGGAATAGAAAGGGACTCGCTTTCCTTTGTCGCCAAGAATAAACATTGAGATGAGCTTACTTTGGCCAACGATAGGTATCGCGTGTCTATGCCAGTTTTCAGAAATATATTAGCAATAGAAAGAAAGAAAGAAAGAATTTTTAATGTCCACGAGGCTAAAAATAGCCTATGGGACAGATTGCTTCTCTATTTGACTCTTGTATTCGGCCCTTTTCCTGTGAAGTTTTACAATGACCACTCCCAACTTATCGACAAACTCTTCGCTGAATAGTTTATCCCAAGAATTAGCTTCCAGGATACCTGCATAGTTTTCCCTAGTGTCTTTGAAGGCCTCACATTCTAGAATGAAATGTTTTTCTGTTTCCACTTTTCCGGAGGAGCAAAAAATACATACTCTTTCTTCCCACATTTCTTTTGGCCTTTTCCAGCGCCCTGTTTCAAAACAGAGTTGATGAGAATTAGTCCTTAATTGAGCAATAAGAATTTTAGATCTCCAAGAAATATTAGCCCCTATGTACGCCTTTTGTTGATGGTTATGCGTGGGGTTAAACTCTTCCATGTAGTACTTCTTCTTTCTCTCTAGCTCTTTCTTCCAAGTATGTTTGTGGAATTTATCCATAACAAAAGTTTTTATCTCTTTACTGTTTGTAGGACACATGTTCAAGCAAATACCCCATTTACTAAACCATTTGTTATTTTGCCACATCCAAGTCTTCTGTCTTTTGCACAATCTGTCACTAAACACCACCTTAGGCCATCTACCCTCTTCCATTTGCTTAATTTTTTTCAGATACCTTATGACTCACACCATAGCAATTGCTTCAATAGGAGCAGCCCCTGTTTCACTTAATAGGATAGCATAAGGAACTGCACTTTTAATTTTGAATCTGTTTGTAATCAAACGTTTCTGAATTTTCTCAATTTGTTTCCACTACATCTTGGTTGTGCTGCTGGCCCACAGTTCACAACCGTAGAGAATCACCAGAATCACTAGAAGCCCAAAAAGAGTTAGAGTGGTTTTCCAGTCCCACAGCTCTGCCTCTCTACACCTGTTTTGAAGAGCATAAAATGCTTTCCAACCCCCTAAATTTCTTTTCTTTCTACAAACATCCCAACTTAAATTTCTGTTGAAGTCAATTCCGAGGTATTTGTAGTCTGCAACTTCTTCCAGAATGCTGCCTTCAAAATAGAACTTATGTTGGTTATGCTTTCTTTTGTTAGAGAAAACCACTACTTTCGTTTTGCTAATATTGACTTGCATCCCAACCCTTCTACAAAAATTCTCAAGGGAACGTAAATGCTCTTGCAAACCAAGAGCCGATTTAGCAATCAATATAAGGTCATCTGCGTACAAAAGAAGCCTGATAACGAACTTGCCCAAATGGATACCGTCACCCCCTTACGAATTTAGCCACTCTTCAAGCTTGTCAATATATAACCCAAAAAGGGTAGGAGATAATGGGCAACCTTGTTTGACCCCGATATCGCTTCTGAAACTTTCAGAAATGCCAGCTGAAGTTCTGATTTTGACTTTCACCTCTTCATACAACCTATGCACAGCTGCTCTCAAATGCTTGGGAACCCCGAGTTCCTCCATTCTGCCCCAAAGCTTATCCCTAGGAACGGTGTCAAAGGCTTTTCTGAAATCAACAAAGCAACAGAAAACTTCTTCCTTTTCTTCCCAAACTTTTTCAATGATGTGCCTTAAAGTTATACAATGATCAACTGTGGAATGTTTAGGTCTAAAACCTGCTTGCCCTTTAGCACGTTTATCTCTTTCTTCTGCCCACTTGCTGATTTTCTTTTCTAACATGCTTCCAAATAACTTTGCAAACAAGGGGTTTATCATTATGGTTCTATAATTGGAGGGATTATTGACATCACCACTCTTGAAAAGAGGTATTGCCATACTAGTTGTCCAATCCGTGGGGAATCCCTGCTGTAAGATTTTGTTGAAAATTTTTGTGATGTGAGGTGAAAGAATTTTTAAGCCCCACTTTAGATACTCTGCTTGGAGTTCATCTAAGTCTTTTGCTTTTCCAGCGCCCAACCTCTTGATACCCATCTCTACCTCTTGCACCGTGAAGATTTTTGTGTCTGTGTTGACCAAGGGAGGAGGGTCAACCTTGGGATCCTGCTCATAAAGTTGTCTTGCATAGTCAAACCATTTAGAAGCTGTAATGTTGTTTTCAGTTTGCACCTTTTTCGATTGGAGCTCCTTCCAAAATAATTTGGGGTTATTTTTCCCGAGGAAGATTAGTTCTTCTCTCCTTGAAACCATGAAATCAGATTTTTTATTTTTTACTATCTGCTTGTAAGCTTTGAGCTTTATGTTATCCTTGTCTGATTCCTTCCACCTTCTCCTTGCCTTTTTGAATTCCTCGTCAAACCAAGCATTAACCGGAAAACAATTTGTTTCAGACTTCTTAATTTTTGTTCTTTTGCACTCCGCAAGTGCGCTTTGAATTAAATGTGTTAATCTGTGACTATGAAGGCCATGAGATGGGATTTCCTCCTTCTTGAAGAGCCTCTCTAGCATTATTTTGAAGGTATTACAATTCTATGGATTCAAGAGAATTCTGCCCTTTGGGGGATTTTGTTGAACACACTGATTTTTTGACCCTAATTGCTTCTTTCCGGTCCAAGAGAAACTTAAATAGATTGGCTTGTGATCTAATTTTAAGTCCCAAATTTGATCTCCAATCAACACTTCCTCCATTTTCTCACACAAACTATGCGAGCAAATTACATAATCTACTACACTTACTCCATTGTAAGTATTGCAAGTGAAATTACCAGACTTTTCCCATCTAGTCAAACCATTAAAAATGACTAAATCAAAGGCCCCACATAGCATAAGCAGTTGTTCTCCAAAGAGATTGCAGCCTTTATCCTCTGAAATTTGTTCCCACTAATGATTACTCTCTTCTGTAAGCCAGATAGGGTCATTGTCTTCTTTACAACAAAGTATGCTAACTTGTTCACTTGCAGTTCTAGCATTGAAATCCCCCACTATAAGGACTTCACCTAGCTGAGAATATATTGAAATATATGTTTTTAGGGCTGCAAAGGGATCTTTGTGGTCAAGCCCTCTACTTTTGTAGATTTTTGAAACTTGCGGTGCAAAATAGCATGCTGCAATTCTAATGTGATTTCCATTTTCTGATATTTTAAGCCAAACAAATTGCTTATTTGGGTCTTCTTTTTCTAGCTGAATGAAACGACCTTCTTTTTCTCTTACTAATACCATGATACCCCCGTGCCCTTTGCCATTCCCTGTTGCCTTGTTCCACACTGCTATCTTCCAGTACCCTTCAAACAAAGGTGTCTTACACCCTTCATGCTCATGTGTTTCTATGAGGCAAATTATGTCTCTACCTTCCACAATAGGCCCTAACCCAGGTCCTCGTCTCCATGGGTAACCCATGCAGTTCCAAAAAACTAATCTTAAGGAAACCTGGGTAAGACTTGATTGCTATTTGTTTTGACATGCAAGACTCACAGTTGAGTCTTTTTCCTTGCTTGCCCATAATGACCTTGCTTCCTCATTTCTTGCTAAAGAGTTTGCTGCCTCTTCTTTGTTATCATTTTGCTGCCTTGCTTTGGAAGGAGGTCCAAATTGCGCAATCATGGCGTTACCTTTATAAATCCATGCTCTTTTTCCCTCATCTCTTGCTGCCCTAACTTTTGTCATTTCATCCCTCCTTTCCTCTTGTTGTCTTACAGTGAAATCTTCTTCTAGAAAAAACCGAGAACCCCTTAAGAGTTGCTTCTTGCTTAGAATGATATCTTTATCACGCAAGTTGGGCATGATGACTTTTATGGGTCTGGCTCTCTCACCGTTAATCTTACCTACTCTCCATGCTTGACATATTTGTCCTTGCCATTGGAGCTTGTCTTTCAAGAAGTCTCTTGCAAGGTCAAGAGTACATTTATTTTTCCCATACTCCTTCACCCCTTTAATAATTATGTTTGTTGCTCTATCCAGTCTTTCTTTTCTTTCTCTATTTTGCATGTTGTTAACCTGAATGTTTGTTTCTCCTTCCCTCTTAGTAGAATTGCTAATAACTTGAGCCCAAGTTTTGGAAAGTTTTGTGGGATCTCCTTTCCTCCCTTCTGTTGATGTTTCTTCATTGTTGTCTATTTGAGCAACTGCTTTCCCCTTATCTTGAGATGGCTTCGCATTCATCACCTCTGTATTCTCCACTGCAAATTTCCGATACACGATATGAATGAATAGTATTTTAACCTCCATATGTAGCTCCACTAGATATGTAGCTGGTAGCATTACCTTTACGTCGGCGACAAATCATTCAGGTTGTGGCCAAAGCAGGAAGAGAGGTCGTGAGGGAGGGTACACCTCGTTGAAGTGTGGAAAAATGGAATAAAGGTAAATGTCATTCGGGAAATATTGAAGGGAACCATCACGTAATAAGTTTTGTGGGACACAATATATAGCACCTGGAGATTAATCGGACGTGATGCCTCGCATCACAATAATCTTCAGTCTTATTTTTTCCATACGATTATCGATAGCCCTGTCATGACCGTAGAACTACATGGCCAAAAAAAAACTGGAGCATGAAGTGGTGAGGCTAAGCCTCCATAGATGCGTCAATGCCTGGTGACTTCACAAGGAAAATTACGTGCCTATGTGAGTACCATATTAAAATTCCGGAGGAGAATAGAAATGAAAATGGAAAACTTTGTGACATCGTCTCATTCATCTAGGCTATTGGGTTTATTACATTTTATAAAAATTAGTGCATTAATATTTTTGAAAATGTTTGTGACATCGTCCCCTTCATCTACGGTATTGGGTTTATTACATTTTATAAAAGTTAGTGCATTAATATTTTTTTCTAGCCATATTTGAAAATAGAAATTCCAAGTTATAAATAATATTTTCATGTAAGCCATTAAGTAAGCATAATTTAAAAGAATTCGTCGAGCATAGTGACATGCTAACGGATTGGTTTGCGTAGAAAATCTCGATTGAGGAAATGGAGGATGTGGAAGTAAAGTTAAAGTTGCTATTAAGAAAGTGCAGAAGTCTCTTCACTAGGGTGAGGGAGTCACCTTGTGGTTTTTATGGGGAATGAGGCTTTGTATTAGGGGTCACCATTAATGGTGGGCAAGTTTGGAATGAGTGAGTAGGTTGATTTATTAGAAGGGTTTGATATTGGGGACGTGGAGAGAAAATTGAAACATATAGATAGAATTAGGATATACTTAGATTTCCAAATTTAGCTTGTGGGAGGTTTAATTGTTAATTAATATAGTGAGATTTTTTGATAATCTAAATGTATAATTGAATGGCCAAAAGTTATAAAGAGATATGATATATTACAAAATGAATATGTTACTCTAATTTTACTTCATATTCTTACATATTATAATTTATTGTATACTTTTTCATGTTTGGGGTGTCTACAATTTAAAATGATGCATGGATTCATCGGAGTTGTATTCTTATTCATCTAATTTTATTTTTTTAAAGTTTCGTCAATAGATTTTAATTACTGAAAAAGATATTATAATAAGAGCTCTTTATATACCAAAAAAACACCCTGGGAAATCCTTTCCTCAACCAAGGGTGAGACATAAACACCTTTTCTATTAGAAATCTATGATACCAAAATGAGATTACTCTGCGACCATGCAAGACAAGGTAACTACAACAACATTTCCTTCATACAATATGCCCCCATTTGCCTTTAAGACTGATCCGAACAAAATACAAAAACATGTTCCTCAACAACTTATCATCAAACTAGTGACAAAATTGTCAAACCAATAGAAACTTGATACAAAACCCATATAATAACCACCATGGGAAACTAGTGCAGTATCCATGGTGGACTATTAATCTGAGATGATGACGGGAGCGATGGGAGAGGATTTTGCTTGAGGAGAGATCCTAGCAGGAGCATTAAAGACTGAGGGAACATCTTGCTACTCATTGGAGTCAGTATATGAGTCAGATATAACAAACCGCTCCACCCTAGTCAACCTGAGCACAATGTCATCCAAATTGTAGCGAATGTCTCTTAGAATTCTATTTATCTCCTCCTGACATGCAAACATCTTGTAATTGTCAACATGCTTATCACAAATGACCATACTTAACAATGTTTCCAATTAACGATGCAAAGAAATTGAATGGAGGAAGTGAAGCCTTCGTTTGCGGAATTTCCATGGATCAGGAACCCACTTGAGTTTGTTGCCTCCAATATCATAAATAGAGAAATATACATGGTCCCCGAACTCCTTTGCCTCTAATTGCATAATTTCTTTCCTTGCTTCAAAAGGAACTGAGTCGAAGTAATTGGCCATTGACTCCTAACCAAACAAATGTTGACGACACGAAGACGATGACCTGATGCACCACCACGATGGTGAGGCAATCTTTGCCAAGGTGCCATGGATATAAATAAACTTTTGATGTAGGAGAGAAGGACGACGTGCAAAATCAGAGTGAAAAGGATACCTGGTGACAAGGGTGGGTAGGGCCTCAATTCCATGAGAACAATAACCATGAAGGTGAGGAGATGGCGCGAACTATGTAGCTAATGAAAACATAAAATAAGACCATGACACTAAAACACAAAAGACACCTTTAATTCCCCAAAACTCCAAAATTTGAAGGAACGAAGAACGCAGGAGACCCAAAATTTTAGAGTGCTATTAGTTGTTACCGAGTGATAACAAATTTCAGAACCAAATGGAGAAGGTACCAGGGTATCAAACACCTCATACCAGCCCTAGAAAACTAAAATAAATTCCAGCAGAGTCAGGGATTTGAGACAATTCAAAGGGAAACATGACCGCCAATTCAAAAGAAGGATCAGACCTTGAATTATGTAAGAAGATCACAAAGAACATTGACTCTTACAATGACTCACCAAGCTACAAAACAAGTACTTGAATAATGAGTGACTAGTTGGTGAACAAACATAAGAAGATAAAGGAGAATAACAAGCAGACAAACCTCCTATAGGGCCCGAGGAAACTAACCTACTCATCCAAGTACAACTTGACGATTGCGATCTTGCGTGAACATAAACTAAGACATGAAAATGTCGCCACCTTGAGAGCTTACCCAAGCATATATAGTCGGGCAAGGGCGTACAAAGACAGAGCCTTTGAATGAAAAAATAATGTGAGTGATATCCATGGTAAGACAGGTGTACCACGGGTGTTTTCTTTAAACAACCCAAGAAACTCAAGAATCGTGTGCTCATGAATGAGCTCTACCTGTGTGTCAAGAAACCCTCTGCCTCCGACCAATCCTCCATGAGAGAGCCTCCCTATCTTAGATGACAAAGATTGAAACCTGGTGCCAAAGAGAATTTCATACCGAGATCCAACTGCATACACCTACACGCATTTAAACCGACAGGACCGGAGTAGGTGATCCAAGGTTGTAAATAGTGAGGGTGTCATGCGAGGAACAAACAATCACAGATGGAGAGCATTACTCGCAAGCCAAGGGCCACCACCCTGTGAGTTATACATATGCTTGGCATGTTAATGATGTAACCTAATTGGAAAATTTAGTCGTAAAACCATCCCATCGAGGCATATTCATCTAATTTGTTGTTATATATATGAATTGCTTAATTAAATTAACATATGTTAGAGTCTTTAATTTTGTGAAAATAATTTAGAGATATTATCATATTTATTTATGTATATGTTTATTTTTTAAAATAATAAATTTATTTTTAGGTTTAATTTAATTTATATATTATTTTTAAATTGTTTTTTTGAATGATATTTATTTTGAAGAAAGAGAATTGAACGGATAACTTAACATCTAAAAGTGCTTTAATAACACATCCAATCACTGTCTATCCAAATTTTTATAAACAATTTTTTATATATTTTTATATATTAAAAAATCTTATTTATAAAACATTTCCAAAACAATCATATTAATCTAGCCCATTTTTATTATAATAAAACTTAATAAAAAACAAGGAAACCATAAATAAGTTACTAACAAACAATTCTAAAACGATAAAATTAATCCGGTTTATATTATAATAAAATTTAATAGAAAATAAGAGTTTATTGTAATAAAATTTTATAGAAAATAAGATGAAAATAAGTACAATAGTTATTATGGTTTTATGTTTTTTAATTTATAGTAAAGATCATTGTGATATTGACCTAATTTGAATTTGAGAGTTAATTTTTAATAATTAACTTTATAACTAGATTTTATGATACTCTAAATCTATATTTAAGTAAAGAATAGCTAAAAGTTATAAAACTATGTAATATATATAACAAGATGAATATGTTAAACTCCGCAATATTATAAATTAGAAATTATTGCACATATTTTGATATTAACTTTAAAATGATGCATGTATTTATTGGAGTTGTATTCACGGTTAATCTATTAAAAAAAATTAACACAAGGGTTTTATATTAAATTTATATTTAATCGCGGCATATACTCATGAGAATTATATGGTCATTTTTCTCAAAGATATCTAGAATGTCAGATTGTGTTTAATTGCCCTTACCCAAATTACAACAACAAAAAACCCCAATCTAAACTATACTCTTATTTGCTGAGAGGAGTATATGCATCAAAATTGGAATAAAAATCATAAGCATTTGAAACCAAACATTACAATTACGATTAATCTGCAGTGTTTGTTGACATGTTGAGGTCAGTATCTCAAGAGTGCTCTATGGATGGACTAGCTAGTTGAACGTCCTCTAGTTGGAGGCGCATGAGAATACTTCATAGTGCATCCACCTCATCTTCCAAATGAGAAAAATTCACAATTATATAAAGAGAGTTGCACTTAGAGGTCTGTTGTTTGTATATCATGACATGCAAGTTGTACATTTTCGAGTTGATAGCCGCATGCTCTTTTATGCAATGTTCACACACCGTGGAGCCGATGATCAGGTGCTCAGTTTTATGCTGAAAAATCAAAGTTCTCAGAATGGCACAAAACTTGAACGACCGTGCAGTGCTCGTTGTTCAGAATCTGACGCACTTCGTTTCGCATGAAATGGACTATGTATGCTCCCAGAAATGAGTTATGTCTGTTTGCACAAACAGGAAAAAAATTGGTGACAAGGAGCCCAGTCATCAATCCTTACTGTTGACGTGGCATGCTGATTGGGCAGGGTCAATGTTTGATCAAAGTCCTTTGACGAATTAGGGATTGCCAAATAGCAGCATTTGATTGGTTAGAATATGTGGTTACATCGCATCTTTTTAATGGTGAAGTTTTGGTCCAATGGGGAGAGAACACGTGGTGCAACCTAGGGCTGCCATGTGCCCCGCACCCCCCCCCCTCCACGGTGGTGTAAAATTGTTTTTGGTTGAAGACCAGATGGAGGCACTAGGGTTCGACCCCGCAACCTCCCACACCAAAGCCATATCATTTACCATTCCGCCACACACCAAGTTCTTAACATATTACGTATTCCACATATATTTGGTGTTTATTAAAGTTGCCGACGAGGGGAGTGGGGGCTAACCCCCAATGCATATGCCTACGGCTTGTGACTGCCAGCGGAGCTAAACACTAATCCAAAGTTTAAAACTATTAATCCAGTTTTATTAACACTAATCCCCATCACTAACGATAATCTGATGTTTACCACTAAGCACAGATTAAGGTGCTAAATGCGCTTAATTAAAACTAAACTGTATTAGTTTGGCGGTTCGCCAAATCCAACGGAAATGCCAGTTTAGTGCCAACTAACCGGATTTAGCTCTAGTTAGCTAAATTTAGGCCAGAAAAAGGTCATAACATTTGGATTTTTCGACCAAATTAGGTGTAGAAAGAGGCTAGATGACCATTTTTGGGCATTCTAGACTCATTGGTGCAGGTTTCAGGAGCAAAAAAGCATTGTAAACACATCATTTTGCAAATTTGAGCATAATGTAGAGGCCCAAGCCATGGAAGCTGGACCAAGGAGATGTAGCCCAGGAGGGGTGAACTCCTTCATCAAATTCTTGTGTTGATGTGTTGTATGGTGATATGCGAACTTTTAGTTGTTGTTGTTCAGCCTTTATTTTATATTAAATTGTTCATAAAATTAACATGAAAAACACTCATGAGACTCAATAATTTTCAAGAGAACTTGAATCGTTAAACACATATAAGAAATTTGTTTCAAATTCTGAAAGAGGAATTAACTGAGCATTACTAACATCCTCCATTTGTATCATCTTTGGTATCATAGAACTAGGTCTTTAGGTTTTTTGTGCAAGAAGGGATCTAATTCTTTGCAAGTTTGTGTCATGCTTACAAGGTTAAAACTCAAAAGAGGAGAAGGGAAACTAGTTGAAAGCCCCGCAGTTGGGTCAAGAGGAAGAAGGGCAAGGTTGCCAAAGTCTTCAACACTAGCACATCCTTAAGTTGAAGTTGAGTCTTTAGTGAGAATGTCTCATGAAGGAGAACCTACCATGACAGAAGATGAGAAAGCATTCAGAAAGGCATTCTTTGATATGACTGAGATGGTTAAGTTCCTCTATGAGGAGAGGAATTTAAGGATGCAAGGAGAAATTTATAGGCCTCTAAGAGGAGAGGGTTCTTCAGGAGGAGGAGGCCATGGAGATGGTAGGAAACCACCATCCACTCCACCATCATCCTCACCACCATCTACACTTTCTTCTTCATCATCTTCCACTGCCACAAATTTTCAATCTATTCATCCACATACTTCAAAAGGAACTGGTAAATCACCCTTACTTGAACTTGATGTCAAATTAGAGCTACTGATGTATAATGGCGAAGTGAATGCAGAGAATCTGGGTAATTAGATTCATCAGTTGGAGGTTTATTGTAGAATTCAAAACCTTCAAGAGGATTACATAAAGATTCAGTTGGCTTCCTTGAGAATGGAGGGGGCGACACTTGTATGGTGGGAAGCAAGGGCACAAGATGAGATTAAAAACCACGGTAAGATCTCAATGTCTTGGTCTAATTTTATTGCTTCCATTAAAGGGAAATTTTACCCTCTAGCTTACATGAAAAAAAGTCATTATGGACTGGCAGAATTTTAGACAATTAAAGGGGTAAAGTGTGCAAGATTATAGTCATGAATTTAGGATAAGAGCTCTTATTTTGGGTGTCAATTTATCTTCTCAAGAAACTTTGTTAAAGTATATTGGGGGTTTACACAACTATATTATACATATTATTCTCATGTTCAAACCCACAAACTTAGATGAGGTTTGTGTTCAAGCCATACATCTATAAGTAAGAGCGAAACATAGTGCAAATGAGAAAAGTGATAGTTTCTTTGAGTATGAAGGTAAAGGAAAGGGAAACATTAATGGAAGAGGAAAGAAAAATGGTTCTGTTAAAATAAAGAAAGAGAAACTCACACGTAAACATTGTTCGAGAAATGGCCATGATGAAGACCATTGTTGGAAACTCCATTCAGAGTTGAAGCCAAACGAACTTAAAGCCAAAGAGAAGGGGAAAATTATTGCAATCATTGAACATGAATTAGGTTCAGATTCGGGAGATGAAACCAAGATTACAACAATGGGTTTTGAAAGGTAAGAACATAGCAAGCACTAGTTCTTCAAGTCATTCTAATGTAACTCAAGATGAAGATACAAGAATTGAACTCTTTCATATTAGAATTGTTTCGAAGCATACCAAAATAGACACACTATTTGATAGTGGTTCTCAAGCTAATTTGATTTCTGAAGACTTATTTAAGAGGTTAAATCTAGAAACGGTTACACATCCAAGACCTTATCCTTTAGGTTGGATATGAAAGAATGCAAACTTGCAGGTAACAAGGAAGTGCATCTTAAGGTTTGCAATCAGTTCAAACTTTCTTGATGAATTTGAACTTGATGTAGTGTCGCTTGATATTTCATGTATTGTTTTGGGAAGTCCTTATGTTTATGATAGGAAAGCAATATCTCATCGCCATGAGAATAAGTACCATTTGTTCGAAAAGTACCATTTATTCGAGGATGGAATTGAGTATGCAATTAAAGCGCTTGTAAGAAGAAGAGAATTTTGTCTCTTATACATGCAGGAGAAATGAAGAGAATAGTGAATGCAATTCAAAATTTGGCTTTGTTAATGTTCAAGCATAGTGATGTTTTTAATGAGACCTTTCAAAAAGATGCATCAAATGAACAAGTTGATTTAATTGAAGTTGCTAATGTTTTTAATAATATGTTTCATGTCTCTAACATGTTGCCTTTGAAAAGAGGTAAACAATATGTGAAATATATGTGACAATCTACATCAGTGTTGAGCAGTGATGGAAACAAGATTTTGGTGCAAGAGAGTGCAAAGGTCAAAGAGAAAGCGCCAAAAAAATTTGACAAAGAAGGCATAGGTTCCACAATTACTTGTTTTTTGTTTCAAAATGGTACATGGAAATGGAAAAAAACACTTGGTTAAAAGTCAATGCAAGTACAAGGCAAGACAAGCTCAAAATCACCATGTTGACAGTGTGCGAGGTGAGACAGTTTCCAAGTTTTCATTGATTGACGACCGAGGTGGAAATAAGTTTATTTATTGAAGGACATATTTTTGTTCTAAAAAATCAAGGAAATTGCAGCATGACAGTTTCTACAGCAGTAAGACAGGGTCTCCATAATCAAGGAAAAAGATTAGTTTTATGAAAATATCAAATTGATGAAATTGGGCAAATTCTAGTGGATTGAGACTGGAAGGGAGAGGGAATTGTACCCTAATTCACATGTTCAGTAATGAAAGAGATTTTGGGGTCCAAAAGGGCTTCCAGTGGGGAGGAATGATTAGGTGCTCAGTTTTACGCTTAACACTAAAAGTTATTAGAATGATGTGAAACCTGAACTACTGCGTAAAGCTCGTCGTTCTGAATCCGGTGCACTTCGTTTTGCGCGAAATGGAATTTGTATGCTCCCAGAAATGAATTATGTTTGTTTGCAAAAACAAGAAAAAATGGTGACAGGGAGCCCAGTGAGCAGCCCATACTATTGACGTGGCATGATGACTAGGCAATGTCAATGTTTGGTCAAATTCCTCCGACGAATTAAGGACTTCAAAGTAGCAACATTTGATTGGTTTGAATTTGTGGTTACATGGCAACTTTTAAATGGTGAAGTTTCGATCCAATTGGGAGAGGACATGTGGTGTAGCCTGGGGTCGCCACGTGCCCCCCCTCCACGGTGGTGTAAATTTTTTTTGGTTAAAGACCGGATGGAGGCGACGATGTTCGACCCTGCGACCTCCCACACCAAAGCCACATCATTTACCATTTCACCACACACCAAGTTCTTAACATATTACATATTCCACATATATTTAATGTTTATTAAAGTTGTCGACAAGGGGAGTGGGGGCCAGCCCCCAATGTATATGGCTATGGCCTGTGACCAACGATGGAGCCAACCACTCATCTGAAGTTTAAAACTGTTAATCTTGTTTTATTAACACTAATCCCATCATTAACGATAATCCAGTTTTACCACTAAGCATAGATTAAGGCACTAAATGCGCTTAATTATTGTTAATGCGCTTAATTAAAACTAAACTGGATTAGTTTGTCGATCCACCAAATCTGGCGGAACTACCAATTTAGTGCCAACTAACCGGATTTAGCTCCAGTTAGCTAAATTTAGGCCAGAAATTATGGAGAAACTGAAAAAGGTCATAACTTTTGGAGTTTTAGACCAAATCAGGGGCAGAAAGAGGCTAGATGACCACTTTTGGGAATTCTGGAATCATTGGTGTAGGTTTTAGGAGTAGAAACGTATTGTAAACACGCCATTTTGTAAATTTGAGCATAATATAGAGGACCAAGCCATGGAAGCTGGACCAAGGAGATGTAGCCTAGGAGGGGTGAACTCCTTCATCAAATTCCTGTGTTGATGTGTTGTATGGTGATGTACTGTACTTTTATTTGTTGTTGTTTAGCCTTTATTTTATGTTAAGTTTTTCATAAAATTAACATGAAAAACACTCATGAAACTCAACAATTTGCAAGAGAACTTGAACCGTTAAGCACATATAAGACATTTGTTTCAAATTATGAAAGAGGAATTAGTTGAGCATTACTAACATCCTCCATTCAAATCAAACGAGGAGTTAGAATCCATAGAAGGACCCAAATTATGCAGGAGCCAGGTTAAAAATACTATAGATGCTAGGTGATAGAGAGAAGAGAACCAAAGATAACCAATAAAGGGCGCAGTGGCCGGGAGGTTCCTACACAACTACTAATTGACACAATTTGAACTAGAAAAGAAGCTTATAGAACCAAAACACATAAAGAAAGAGAAATATACCACCAATTGAGTAACCTGAGTGAGGACAAAGCTAAGACCTGGGACATAGAATATGTTTTCACTGGAACAATATCTCACAAAGTAGAGGGAAACAAAAATTGGAATTATTACTTCCAACCCAGGTCAAATTTCCAAAGCACCTAGTTGCAATGGTGTTGCACCCACACTAGATTTTCACATCAGAAGGATGCCCTCAGAGTTTCCCGGAGCTCATTGCAAAGCTTCCAATTATGCCAATGTCCACATGCCACACTTGAAACAAGGGAAACCCACCTCAAAATCCACTGAAAATTATGAATTATGATCTAACTCCACTCGTAGATCATGAACGAGGCAAAGCTCTCACAATTGGATTTATTCTCGTCACACCATGGAGGCCGCATTCAAGATTTCATTTCTACATAATTTATTATAGTACTCTGAGACAGAGAAATCATCATGAAGCGTTCTGAGGTGATTTTACTATAACTGTCCAAGAGATAGAGATTGCAAGTAGGTATATTACACATGGGGAGTATTAAGGTAGGAACACTTGCATGGAGTTTATGCCTAGATCCTGCCACGTATATTTGGCAAGAGACAAACTAAGGAGGTTGGGAGAATTAGTGTTATCCACCAAATATATTTAGTCGAAATGAGAGGGGATGGATGATCGTGGGATGGGTCACGATGGCTCAAGAGGGAGGGACATAGGAAATATGGGCACTAGGGAGAAAGACATGGATTCTTAAGGGATCAAGACAAACCCTCTTATACCATTGACCTTTGTTTTCCATCCATAAGGCAAGCCTTATTGGCCTCATGGTCTGCCTTAGAGTTAATATTTATGAGGATGTGGAAAACTCAAGTGTTAGAGAAGGAGAGAAGGGTTCTTTTAATTCGATGATATAATAGGCTTAAGGTATTATATTTTGGAGGGGTGTCAATTCTCAAATAATGAAAGTAATGAAATAACACCCATAATGATAATGTATTTGAATGCCTCGATCTTGTGCTAGAGATACCAAAAAAAAGTGCACACATTTATGCCTAGTTATTAGCTTTGTGCCCAAGGCCATAAGAAAATGTATCCACAATGTTCCTTTAGGGATTTAGTAATATCCTTCCCCTCCTGCCACCTATATATATAATATTAATTATATAGTTTAATTAAATTTAGGTAATGTATAATCATATATTATAATTTTTAATTGTAAAAAAATAATTTATAGATATTATTATATTAAGTTTTTCTTTAAAAAAATATTTTGAAAACGCTGAATTTATTTTTAACTTTAGTTTAATTTACCTATTATTTTAAAACTATTTTTTGGAATGATATATATATATATAATAAAATAATTGCTTATTAAAAATAGTGTAATTGGTGATTTCTATCTTATGAACTATTATATAAATCATAAATTTAGGTTCAATATATATATATATATATATATATATATATATATATATATATATATATATATATATATATATATATATATATATATATATATATATAATTTAAAATTAATACATTTTTTTAATATTTTTATATAGTTTAAAAATTTTATTTATAAAAAAATTCCAAAACAATAATATTAATCCACCTTTTATTATAATAAAATTTGATAGCAAGTTAGAGAAACATTTTATTATATAAAATTTGATAGAAAGTTAGAGAAAAATAAGTAAAGTAACCAAATTACTAGTTATTATGGTTTTATGCTTTTTCTTGTTGTTTTATGTTTTTCATGATGTTATGAAATGTTTTACTCGATTATATTGATCTCTTTTTTTTGGCTTAATTGCCTTGAGAAAAAACGGAATGACCAAAAATTAGTTCAATGCGTCTTTTCTATTTCAACCACCAAAATGATATGTTTGTAGTGGCATTGTTCGAAGTTGGGTGGAGGCATTAGGAGTTTGGCATTGCAACAGTGAAGTGGTTGTAGCTTAACATATATAGTTGTTCTAGTTTACTTACATTTTGAGGGTTTTTGGACACTTTTTTCAACATTTTCGGAGACATTTGATGAAGGGAAAGTGCATCAGAAATGAAATCAAACATGACAATGGGACGATAAATTTCAGGACCTGTGGAAACAAATGATATAGGATAGGTGAGAATTTCCTCATCAGCCAAAGTAGGGAAGTGGGTTTGGGTCAATGCCAAACAAAATTGAGGCATTTTAAAACAAAGAGTAGCTTGTCTAAAATGGGAGAAGACAAGGAAAAAATGATCTCAAAGGGAAAGTTCTTGTGCCCTTTGTAATAAGAAATATTCAAACAAGTCTGCTTTGCAAGCATGTGGCAACGACATGCCCAGAGGAAAATTCATTGATGATTTTTCCTTCTATAGTCCCACATCCACACCTCTCACCTGGTCATTTGATCTTTATGTGAAAGAATTGTTAAGTGCAAAATGAGGTTGGAGGTTTTAGAATCTAAAGAATAGGAAATAGATCATAAAATTCATGTAATAAAAGTTGAAAATTAAGCTTTAGCAGAAAACAATAATTTTTTGAAGGAGAAAGTGGCATTGCTACAGGAAACTCTCCTGATAGGGAAGTTAGAATGGAAACACATGAATATAGATGTGTAAAACATAAATAAATATGTAGTGGAAAGTACAAAGATGGTGAATGTGAAACCATCCCAGGAAAAAGGGAAAGTGGTTGCCCAAATAGACAACCATGAAGAGAAAGCAAGTGAATAAAGGAAAGGAGGTTCCACAAAAGTTTCCAAAACTTGGACTCAAGTTATTATTAATTCTGCTAATAGGGAAGGTGAAGGAAACATTCGGGTTAACAACATGAAAGATAGAGAAATCAAGGGAAGGCAAGATATAGTTGCAAACATAATTATTAAAGGGGTGAAATACTATGGGAAAAATGTGTAACACGCTCCTCCCACATCTACCCAAGACACCGAAAAACCGAGGTAAACATGTGATGAAGAGTTAATATGATATGATTCAACCTCCTAGATCACCTTAAGGAAGTGGAAGTGACACAAGAAAACCTTATTGACCTTCCTTAGGAGCTACAAGACCCACAGAAGCTAAACCACCCCTCCGGGTGCCCAAGTCGCGAGTCAAATTTCCTTTTCACTAAAAAAACCCCTAGTCACTCCCATTACATGGGCATGCATGTGACTGGGACCCTCTAGTCACTCCCAAAATTCCTGCAAGGGTGAGACTACAATATTTTTAGAAAATTCTATGACAAAGATTATGAGATTTAAGCCACTTTTTCAGGGATAGTCTCCAACCACTTCCTGTAACTTGATGAGACTTTTCAAGACAATGAATGACACCAAGAAGAAGCCTCTAACACAAAAATTGATCAACTAATTGACCTAATCAATCCCAACCATGATATTAATTTCATTAAAAATGTCACAAATAGACATTCTATAGGTCATAATAACAGATCTGAGCATAAGAGTATCATACTAATTTGAGAATCGTCAAGAAGGATTGATGCAGTATCACATTAGCTACATTATCATCTATTAGGTCATTCATTCATTATTGTTTCACATACTAATCAAAACATTATTAGAGCCATACATCAATTCAGTCATAAACCATGCTCATAACAAACATATAACCAACAAAATAATAATGATAGAACAACCATCAAGCTCACATAAACACAAGTATATTTACCCATGAATTACAAGAGGAAATGAAATCTTACTGACATATGCAAAATGCAACTAGGTCCGAGACTTCCACGTACCACCTGACCATAGATTGAGTTGAACCAAATATTTCTTTCAACCGATCACCTTTGTTCCATATTCCAAGCATGAATGTGGGATGTCATAAAAAACATTAATCAAAACCAAACTAGGGTTTCCATAGGCCAAACCACCTCAACCCTCAACAAATGATTCCACCTCACGGTCAAACATCAGTAACCATCCCTAGATTGGTATTTACCAAATATGTCCAAGGCTCCAAAGTGTTTGTTCCAACTAGGGCTTCCAAGACTAGTAACTCAACCCACAACTGTCGTCGGGATTCCAGAGCGCTTGTCCAACCATGGCTTCCAGGACTAGTAATTCAACCACCAAGGGCTTCCAGAGTGTTTGGAAAACCAAGGCTTTAAGGACTAGTAACTCAACCCAAGTTGTTACAGGGCTTCGAGAGTGTTTATCCAACCAAGGCTTCCAGGAACTAAAAACTCAGCCCACAGCCAAAGGCACAGGAAAACCAACCAGAAAACACAAGTAAAAACCACAACACCATGACTATCCATGAAATGGAAAGACTAGGCATAAACATCATCAATCCAAGCAATCCTCTATGCTAATGACAGATCATAACCAAGAAACCACATGCATGTGCCATGCATGCCAAAACTAGCCAGGAAATCATACATGCAACTCTATACCTGTAAGAAAAACTCATTATAGTTGTTGATCTCGATGTCCTCTTGTGCTTTCTTGATTTTCCTTTGCATTCTTGCTCCAAATCCCAAGTGCACCATACTCCTCCAAGAGTGTTCCAAGAAAACTCTAAGTGTGCAAGAGTATGAGAGACAAAATAAAAGAGAGCTCCCAAAACTGAACTGACAAAAGTCTGAGCAAAAGCTTTCCAACTGATCCTCAGAAGCCTTCTTATTAATGAGGCCTCTATTTTCTTCATTTTCCATTATTTTCCTTCAATTTCCTCCTCACATGCAGCCTGTGACTCTTCACCTTACTTTTCTCCTAATTTCCATTATTTTCATAAATAAATGTCAATTAATACCACTTTCATTTCCAAAGTTTTTTCCATTTTCCTTTAGCCACAATAAACAAAAGTGAACACCCACTAGGATGTTTTTCCCACCATTTAGCTTGGAATACATATCCCATGACCTTGGTCTTATTTATTTTTTACATGGATTTTTAATTAGGGTTGTTATAGAACCCTCCCCCTTGGGGGAAGATCGTCCTCAGTGCTCAATGACATGTACAACCAACAAACCACTAAAAACAAAACATATTTCCCATGGAGCTTTATAACACAACTCGTTGAAATATTTATAATGACCACCTGCTGAAAACATGACAATCATACTGTTTACTGGAGATTTATAACACAATTCATTATGGTATTTACAATAACAACCGCATATACTTATGCACATTTTATTCGTCTAGCAAATAATCATGTTGTCTATGGATCTTTATAAACATAGCTCGATACAATATTTGCAATAATATACACATATGCACATATGCACATTTTCTCAACTAGTAAATAAAAGCATACGATGCTCGTATCAGCAACAAGGGAATCCAGAGGCTCACACCTCCACCCTCAAAATAATACTAGGATTCACCTCCTTGCTAGGAAGTCCAAAATCCAATGCCAAAGTCAAAGTTGCATCCAATGTCCAACGCTACAATCTTGCACCACTTATTCCCTCAGCGAACAGTTACTGTCTCATTGTTACAGGGAAAAATCCCAATGCGCATATAATTCCATCTAGCAATGTTAATGACTAGAAAAAATCCACTCCCCTCCATTCCCTTATCTGCTACAAATTCCCTCGAGTAATCCGGTCACCCTCCTTCTGTGCAGTTACACACCTTCATTGTTTTGTGGGCATCCCATTCTCTACTACACAGTTCCTTGGGCGACCCCTCCGTTAGCAAGGCTTCCTTGCATTAAAAGGTAAAAAAACCAAGGCATATACCTGCCTCAAAACCATCATACCAGTCTGTTGATGCCTTGAAAATCACTGCAACAACATTGGGGGACGACCACTAGGTCGGGAACTAAAAAAATGTTCCTTTTGTGTTTGGTATAATGGCTACGACTGGGGATGATGGGACCAATTTCCCAATAAGTATAATTGAGTGGGTGTGAGGTATTTATAACTGGATGAATAATAAATGGGAGTGATAACGAACTTGAAAGTACATATATACCTATCTATATCCTGAGACTTAATTATATTTCTTTTGTATACAATTTCAAAGATTATCCTTAGTGTATGAAAATATAGATTTATCAAACACTTACAGAAGTGAAAAAAATTAAAGATGATTAATTTGATTAAACAGTTAATAAAATTAATTAATTATTCTTATATTGCATCAAATAACTAAATGTTTTGTACATATATCAAAAGATGGCAATCTTTCCATGTTCAAAAGTGAATTAATGCTCAATTATGTTTAAAAGATACATATAAAAAAACAACTAAAAGAAGTATGGCTATTAATGACATATAACATAACAACAATATAAAGATATAACTACCTAATATATCTTTACTCTGATCATGCAAGAAATAGCTCTGGGCCAGTCTTTTTATTAAGATGGTTTTTTAAAAAGTAAAAAAGTGCAACTTCTCAAAGCCTTCTTTACAAAATTTCAGGACCCTTTCTTTGTAGACATGAAAGGGTTTATATAGAAAATACTAGAAATGTAAAAATAGAAAATACACATAGTGTTGAGGAGGTTTAAACAACTCTCCTTAAAATTATAGATAATAGGAAAAAAATAGAATTTGTTTGTATGACGAGCTAAGGAGTGTGATGTTGTCTCCTTTGCCATTTTCTCCTTGAGCTTGTAAATATCTAACATTGGCTACACTTCAGGGGGCTGAGATGGCCTTAAGTGTAACTTCCCAATATACTCTGCATCTGATAGTGTAGGAATCATGTGGGAGGATGTGTCAGCAAGGCAACGCAACATTGGCCACTGGTTGTGTGGCTTGGTAAGATACTACTAGTATTTTTCCCAGTCGAGTTTTACCATCTTCTTAATTTTTTCTTCCTTTACCTTTGAATTTTCCTGCCATTGTTTAAGTAAAACTTTAACATTGGGAAGATAACCAAGTGGGAATTATTGGATAATATTGGCACCAAATAAATTGTTACTGACATTTTCAGTAATGTTGCTTGTAACATCTCTTGCTCTAAAGACAACCCTTTCTGCTTTCTTTAGTTGCATGTCCCAATCATTAAAGAGGATTTATTTGTGAGAGGCCTTTATTATAGGAAGATTTGAAGCTCTACCCTCTCTGGTGTCTTTCCAAGTGACAAAATCTGAGATCTTTTCATCAATGTCATCAAAATTATTCCTTAGATTAGATGATTGATTCATCAGTGAATCACTTTTGTTGCACAAATCATTGATGATTGTTAATTTCTGATAGAATATTACTTGTTGTTGGGATAAAAGAGTGTTCAATTCCATTGCTTCCTTCTTAAAGTCTTCAATTTTTGGATTGTCCTCGAGTTGCTCAATTGTGAATTGCAGTTGTTGAATTTGAGTATCTTTGATCTTGATATCAACCTGATGATGCAATTTCAATTGATCAAATATATGTTGAAGTTGTGACAACTGTGTCTGCCACTAGTGTTCAATACTGTTCTTTTCCTTTAACAACTCTTGCTCTAGCTGTTGGATTTTATCATCCTTTTCCTTGACCAATTGCTGGACTTCGGATGCCTTGTCAATTATAGAGGTTGCATAAGCACCTACAAACTGTGACAATCTTGTTAAATATTTAGAAGGATTGGTTTGTGGATCTCTCCAGATTACTTCCATTGGTATATCCACATGAATTAATTCATGGGACTGCTCAACTCTTTTTCTCTTTCTATGTCTTCTCATTACAGCCCGATGTTTGGGACTGTAAAATATGTCAAGAGGAGGGATTTCTTCTATCTTGAGCACACTTTCTGATGAGTGGAATGTCGGTATGAATTCAATTTCATCTGTATTGATTGATTTGTTAGAAGCCTCAACAATAAGCAGACTATGTCTATTGCCTTTAGGAGTGTTTCTTTTCTGTTTAGGCTCATAAGTGTTTTCCTCTTGCTTTCCTTTGATATGTTAATCAAACTGGTTCCAAACCTCATCCAAATTACTGCTAAATAAAGTATTAACAATTTGTTGTTATGTGGAGGTGGTTCCTTTTATTCCCTATAGAACCTCAGTGTCATTTGGAGGCTGCTCCAAATCCTATTCTTTTTGTAAAATTGGTTGAGATACCCTCAACATGTCTAGAGGGATATTTTCCAACCTCTTGTATATGTACTCCTTAAACTTCGCAAGTTGTTCTGGATCAAGACGAATTGTTGCTAGCTTTTCAACCTATGAATATGTCTCAGCAGACTCAAACACATCATCATAGTCATCGGGCTCATAAATGAATTGTATGACTTTTACCTGGGTTGTAAAGTCTCGAGCCACTTTGTTTGGGTCAAATTGTCTGCTGGCCATGGTAGATAATTTTAAACACTGAATTTTATTGATTTCAAGCACAACGTGCTTGAAACTATCTAAAGCATAGATTCCAAAATTAATAGGAAATGATGGCCAGGAATACTTTTTGGCTTCCTTTAAGGCTTTGGTTAATCCATTCCCTACTGTTTGATAGGAAATTTTTCTAGCCATGAGTTTATCTGGTACATATAGTGGGAGAACATGGGGTTTGGCTAGACTTATATAAACCCTAACATATGTAAATATCTCCTCTCCAAACCATTTCCCTATGGTCATGAAATCATCTCTGTCTTCTTTTGACAGTCTTGGGGAATTTTCTCCAAAAAAACTTGGTAAAGGGGTAAAATGACTCCATGATTTTTTTTGTAAAAATGAGACTCATTATTGGACTCCCAAAGGATACTATGGTAGATATGGATAGGGGAAGGGTCTTGTATAGTCCATTTCCATCCCATGGTTGGGAAATCAAAATCAAAGCATACTGCATCCATGATATAAGCACTCATGAAAAAGGGGGAACTCTCTTGGAAGTGAAATTTCGGTTCTTTCTATATTAAAGGATTTGGGAGGCAATATTATTGGAAAGGATGGTACCCCAATCCATAATGTATGAATCTGATGCAGCCTCAATGAGAGGTATCCATTCAACCGAAAATTTACTTGTATTAGGGTAACCAAACAACCTACACATCATAGTAGCATTATAACAATATATACCAACAAGAGAGGATACAAAATACATACCCTTATTGTCATGCTTGTGCTTGTTGGGGTTGTGCCTCCATTGTATTATTGGGTCTAATGCTCACTTATTTTTGTTCGCAAAATTTTCGAGGAAATTCTTGTCATATACCTTCTATGGGTCGGGTATATGATACAATTTATTTAAATCTACTGCCTTGAAAGACCCAATTAATGTGTCCCTTGAAGTTAGGAATTTCCTCTCTCCAATTTTCAAATTGTCGATTAGCCATTTCACTGTATCTGAATAGGGAAGAATTTTAGGGCGAGCGACAATACGATGGAGGAAAGAATTAGAAATTTCATTGCAAGAAGTTCCAGAGGATGTTAGGGTGTAAGTTGTGACTACCCTTTCAATTACTCTTTGTTTTTCATCCTCAAACAATCTGTACATGGATTCCCATGAGAAAGATCCATTGTATTGAGTGCATTTTGTATCATAGAATAGAGGAGGCATCTTTGTCACTTCTGAAGTAGGAGGCACTGGGTGTGGAGTAGCCATGGGTTTCTTGGTCTTTTTTACGACTTTAGATATCTTGCCAGAATCTTGCTTCTCGGGACTAGCCGGTAGTAAGATAAAAACAAATAATGAAGAACAATACTTTGCAATGCGGAAGTGATTAACACAAAAGTTTGAAGTGATGGAAAATATGGTTTAAATGTTACAAATCCGCAAACATTAAGTAATAGGAAATAAAATCACTTAGGGACTCAAGACCATAAATATTGTTATGCCTAAGTAATAATTAAAAATGTGAGTTCACATGGTTTTCTTTTGACAACTCAACGCTTCAATTATGATCTCGCATCACAAAATTCTTTCGGAGCACAACTCTAAAACACGCAATACATTAATTCACTGATATGCAATCAAGAATCTATGTTAATTGATTGGTAACATTGACATTTTTAAGATATCGAAACATTGGAGGAGTAGCGTGCTTTGAGTTTTGCGATGTGACAATGATATCTTAATTGCAAGAGTAGTTTAGTGAGTTAATGCGTTGTCGGGTGGAGGAACTGCAATGCGATATATCACATTGGGGGTTTACAAGCGGTCATCATAATGGTAACAAAAGAATTTGTGATTGCGCGATGGTGATGAGTGACGTGGCGGTAAGATGGGTCCTACCAATGGTTTATATAATAATGTTTGTCGAGGAGATTTTCCTTTGTTATTGTTCGTTTTTATTTTAAAGCCTTTTACACATTGTTTGATGCATTCGGGTAATATCACATCGCCAAATTTTGAAAGACCGCTTTGAGTGATGCTTATTGAAATTGTGATATGTGATATGCGATGGGGATTTTGGCATATTCTTTTTAGTCCTATAGTCAATAGGATCCAAGTGTATCCATCAGATATGAAATTTTTGTCCTATTAAGAATAAAAAATATTTTATATCATCGGCCTTTTATGGATGAGGCACCAGATCTCAGGTTTGTTTGATCGAACAACCTACTTTGGGAGATTATTTTGGTATTGGTTTATCTCCCATGGACTATCTACCAGCTATTGTGTATATTTTTTCATTTTGCTATATTTTTCCCTGCGAGTTATGCACCGAACTTACAGGCATGATATATGTGACTGATACTTGTATCAGCAGTATGTATTTGTTAGTTTCTTATGGTTTTCTATTATGGACACTTGATGGTTTGATGACAGTTATGTAGTTTATACTACCAACATATGTAAGATGTAACTTATCATATTAATGAAAAGTTACGAATTTTTCCCTTGTGAAAAAAAAACAAATATTTTATTGTCCTAAAATAAAAATTATAAAGGGTCCCCATTATTTCCTAAGGTAGCTATATATAAATAATTGGAGGGGAGGGGAGGGGAGGGGAGGGGGAGCGGGGGGCTGTTTAATAGCACAAAAATTGGTGATTCACTCGAAGAAATAGTTATATATGATTTATAACAATGAGATTTTACAAAACTTTAAATAAGTAAAAATGATTTTAGGAAAGGAAAACTATATTTGAAATATTGGATAATTAAAATTACTCTGAATAAAAAAAACTCATTTCGTTGTAACTCTTTAAAAATCCCATGTTGATGAAAATCTTTAACTATCTATATCAATCATTAATTAGTTATATATATAAAGTAGGGGGCTTTTGAAACTTAGCCTTTTGATATACTCATTTTGTCATAGGTAGAGCCACTGCTTCCACCACGCGTTCATAGCCTCGACAAGGTTACCTGTTAACCACCAATGATTCAGTATCCCATCCATTTATGATTACAATCCTCAAATATAAATTCATATATATATATATATATATATATATATATATATATATATATATATATATATATATATATATATTTTTTTTTTTTTGGTTTTGGTATTACTTAAAAACCATTGTCCCGGTTTGGTGACCAGATAGTGAAAATACCATTCACTAGTTGTAATTGAGCTTAATAAGTTGGCTCGTGATGAGAACTCTTATCTTTTAAGTTTTATATATTTTTTAATTACACTCTAAAAAGAGCATGATTAATGGATGGGGAGAATCATTGGATCCTCAAAAGTTTTGGATGACAATTTAGAGTTAAAGATGCTTAGTTACAAAATAGTCTTTACTTTGTTAAAGAAAACCTTTCTTGACTGATAATAAGACCAAAAGATGTTAAAAAGTTTGAGATTTAAAATAACTTGTAACTTCTATGGAAAAATATTTTAGAGTTTTATGATAATTATGTAATTTTAAATTGTGTAATCTTTTCCTTAAAAATTCCCACCTTCAAAGCAAAAAAATCATAAGATAAATAGAGATTATGATAAAAATTCCAAAAGTATGTTACTTAACATTATTTTCTAACATACCTAAATATGTAAATGTAAGTACCTACATATTTAGAATAGAAGAAATGTTATTCTAAGAAAAGAATTTTTTTTTCTCAGAATGAGCCCATTAACCGGAAGAGAGTTTCTCTTTCCTTGTAGATCTTGCAGTATAAAAGTTGATGGGCCTATTTGTTCAACAATTTGAAATGGTTCAAGCCACATTTTCTGGAATTTAGTATGCTTTCATTTTTCCTCATATGCCTTGTCCCATTTGAGGACATGATCTCCAACTTGAAAATATTTTTTGGTAACAGAATTTGCATCAAAAGAATATTTAACTATCTATTGATGGTGAGAATATGTAAGATTGGATTTTTCCCTTTCTTCTTCTAATTTAAGTATTTCAGACATTCTTAATTGCAAAGAAGAGGAAGGTGTTTATTCGATGAATTTGACTAGGGCTAATGAAGGAAGGGCTATATTCGAAGGAATGATAACTTCTTTCCCATATACCAAATTGAAGGGAGAAGTACCTATGGAGGCCCTCTGGGTTATTCGATCATCCCATAGAGAAAATTTCAAAGATTTATGCCAATTCTTTTAGCTCTGAACAATAGTTATTTTAATAATTCTTATGAGGTTTTTATTGGTTGACTTTGCCAAACCATTCCCTTGGGGATAGTAATTAGCAAAGTATTTAAATTTAAATCCCCTCGTAAGAGAAAATTTAGTAATGTTATTACCTAAAAAGTAAGATACATTGTTAAACATAAGTGAAGTTGGTAAGCCAAATCTGGTAATAATGAACTACTCAATGAATTCTATAATAACATCGGAATTAGCTACATTTAGTGGAATTTCTTCCACCCACTTGGTGAAGTAGTCTGTAGCAGTAAGGATATACTTGGAAGAGTGAGTAACAATATCACCTATTATGTCCAATCCCCATTGTTCAATGTTGACCGGTTGAGGAGGTAAGGCTGGTCTTTTCTTTTCTTCTTGCAACAGTCTGACAAATCTTGCATCTCCTTACATATGCATGAGTATCTTTGAATAATGTTGGCCAATAATACCCTACATGTAGGATATTATGGGTAGTGGTATCTCCTCCGAAATGTCCACTAGCTAGTTCATCGTGTAGCTCCTGCAAAACCGTTTGTGCTTCAGACCTTTCAAGGCATCTTAACAAAACATAGTCATAATTTTTTCTGAATAACACATCATTAATGATTTCATAGCGATTGGATTTTAACCGTAAAGCTCTTTTTATTTTATAATTGAGTTCTTTGGAAGCATATCCATTCTTGAAATAAAAAATAATATCAACACATTTGGGCTTAGTATCAGTTAGGCTTACCTCAGATATGTGTACATTATTACCTGAGTCCTCATTAGTTGTTAAGTCCCTATATTAATAGTGTAGTCCCTTAGTATGTTAGTGTATCCCCCCTTATTGTTATTATTGTACCCTTGTAACCCCCATTTTGTTATTATTGTGCCCTTAAATTATTATTGTTAGGTCGGCTAGGATTACATTGTGGCCCACTAGGATTACATTATGGCCCCATGGACTCCTATATATAGAAAGTAGGTTTTGTAAATTGTATCATCCAAGAATTGATCATTCATGTAATGTATTGGAGGTTGCCCCCTCGAAGTGGCTTATTTCTAAGGCGTTGATTTCTCATTTCTTCTATTTTTGGAGTTGGTTACACAACATTTGGTATCAGAGCTTTGGATTCTAGGGTTTCGCTGCTCCAAACAGGTCATCGTGGCATTTTCGCTATAAATATTTTTCTACGAAGTTTCAGAAGCTGAAATTTTTAGGGTGCAAAGTTGAAATCCTGAGGAAGATTTTCTAAAAATTTCAGAGCTTGGTTCGCAATATTTTCGGAGATAGCATCTGTGGAATTTAGGTCTTTTTTCAAGCTCCTAAAGAGGTCATCGTGGAATTTTCGCTATAAATTTTTTTCTACGAAGGTTCAGAATCTAAAATTCATATGGTGCGAAGCTGAAATATTGAGGAAATTTTTAAAAAAATTTCAGAGCTTTTTTCGCAATATTTTTGGAGATATGATCTGTGGAAGGTAGTGCTTTTTCAGGCTCCTGAATTTCATCTCAAAGAGGTGATCGTGGGAAAAGTTCAATAACTCTCTCTCTGGGCAGTGGATTTGAGTGCCGTAAAAATTGGTCGCAAGTACACAGACTGTGGTTTCTTGGCTATCAATTTTATAGACAAAGGATGAAACAGTAACACGTGGCAAGTCGTACAAGTTCGCTCTACTGAACTAGTCCATAATTAGGTCATTGTGGGAGATTGGACACAACTTTGTCTTGGAGAATCCAAATCAGGTCAGACCTGTGGCATTCAAAAGATAATTAAGAGGGATATTTCATTTATGAATTTTAGATATTGAAGAGTCACAATCACAGAGATAATCCAATTCCAATATCGAGCTCCTCAAAAGCAAGTAAAAGGTGTGTTGTTTTTCCCGAATTGCATAAATCTTGTTTGAAAAATCAGTTTGAAGTAATCCCAAGGGCCTATTGAGAATATATTTTAGTATTGTGTTCTGAAATTCCTCCTAAAAATAATTCAACACCCATTAATCCCTCAGAAATCTATACTATGATGCATGAAGTAGAAGAATTGCAGTATGAGATATCAAAATTACAGTACCAAGTGCAACAAATTTCGATCTTACGAAGAGCAACCGAAGCTGACATAGATGGTTTAAAAGAAGAAATGGAGGCTAAGTTGGATGGGTTGAAGGATCAAATAATAGCTAATATGGATGATAAATTAGTGGAAGATCACAGCGAGCATCAACAACAAGTTCTCGAACTCTCAAAGGATAACCCAACTTTGGTGCATAATCTAATGAAACAACAAGAAGATCAACATCATATCGAAAGAAGTTATGAAGAATTCATAGAAACAAGAACTCAACAAGTACGATCAATTTCAGAGTATCTCAGCAAGTGGAAGAACTTTCCTGTAGAATATTCCACATGGGAGGATGAGAATTTTATACAGAAACATCAAGAAATAATAAAGCGTTGAGGACAACACTTGTTTGAAGGAGAGGGGCATGTTAAGTCCCTATATTAATAGTGTAGTCCCTTAGTATGTTAGTGTATCCCCCATTATTGTTATTATTGTACCCTTGTAACCCCCATTTTGTTATTATTGTGCCCTTAAATTATTATTGTTAGGTCGGCTAGGATTACATTGTGGCCCACTAGGATTACATTATGGCCCCATGGACTCCTATATATAGAAAATAGGTTTTGTAAATTGTATCATCCAAGAATTGATCATTCATGTAATGTATTGGAGGTTTCCCCCTCGAAGTGGCTTATTTCTAAGGCGTTGATTTCTCATTTCTTCTATTTTTGGAGTTGGTTACACAACATTAGTTGGTATGTTGGAAGCTCCAGTAAGCAATCTGCAAAAACCTTGTCCTCTGACAATTTTAGCTGGTTTTATGACTATGTTGTATTCTTGTAGAGTTTTGACCCAATTTTCCCTCTTTAATCCTAATTCTTTCTATACAAGTCAAAAATATCAATGTTGGGAATGGAACTATTACTTTAGTGTGTGTCTTTAGAAGAAAATGTATGAAATACTTTATATATTTGAAAACATCAAAGCTTGTTTCTCCACCTCTTAAGAATTTAGTTCAACACCTTGAAAAATTGAACTAAAGAATGGGATGGGTGCCTTGATTCATTGATCATTAAGTTGTGTTATAACAACATATGATGTTTCAGAAGCAAAAGTATATAAAATAAAATGATCAGAAAAATTTGGAGTAGTTAAAGAGGGGGCATTTATAATGGCTTGTTTGATTTGAATCAAAAGCTTCTCTTTCATTGTTACCTGATTTAAAGGCTGAGTTTTTCTTGATCGTGGCTTGTAATGGAAGAAAAAATTGGGAAAAATAAGGGACAAATCTCTGGACAAATTTTATCTTTCCTAAGAAAGACTGCATTGATTTCTTAGTGTGGGGAAAAGAGATTTCAGAGATTGCCTTAATCCTTTTAAGATCAATGCAAATACCTTCTTTGGATACAATAAATCCTAAATTTTTTCCTTCACTAAGAGTGAAATATAACTATTTTGGATTTAATGAAATTCCATATTTTTTACAACGTTGAAAGATCTATTTCAAATCGTGATAATGGTTGCTTATTTTCTTGGAATAGATTATATGTCATCCAAGTAAAAAACAACTGTCTTATTTATCAGACCTCTAAAAGCTATGTCCATGGCTCTTTGGAAGGTTTCCCTTGCATTTAGTAGACCAAAAGGCATTTTCTGATAAGCATAATTCCCCCATTTGATCTTAAACTTATTTTTCAACCTATCATCTATATGAACCGGGATTTGGTTATATGCTGATAAACCATCAAGGAAAGACATGAGTTCAAAACCTACCACTGATTGTAAAATTTGTTCCATGGGTGGAAATGAGAAATTATCCTTTTGAAAATATTTATTCAAATTCCTAAAATTATGTCGCAGTTTTTCTTCCTAATAGGCACTATATTTGACACCCATTTGGAATGCGTAATAGGAAAAATGATTTTGGCTTTAAGGATTTTATTCAGCTCAAACTTTATTTGAGTTTCAAGATTGGGATGAATTTTCCTTAATTTCTGTTGTACAGGTTTTTCATCGAAAATCATCGGAATAGTGTGTTGGATAATGGAGGTATCATGTTTTATAAGATCTTCATAACTCCATGCGAAAACACACTTATATCTTTTCAATAAATGAATAATGGCCAACCTCTCACGTGGTGAGAGACCTAGACCTATATTAATGTTTTGGGGTTTGAGATCAGTTCCAAGGTTTAATAGTTCAAACCTCAAGGTTGAACTTTGAAGTTTTGAGATAGTAACCTTCTTAAATATGTCTTTTAGGTCATAGCGATCTTGAAGTTTAACCACAGATTTGGGTAGAGTATTTTCATTAGTTTTCCGCGTCAACTGTTTGTCGTGTTCATCCTCATCAATTATTTGATCATCATATGATCCTTCAGATGTTAAAAAGGTTAAAATGTCTTCATCATCATTGAACATACACTAGTTGGTGACATTGTCTGGAATGGATGATCGAAAAATTAATTCAATGGAAAACCCATTTGGACTATAATCCTCATATGGTATAAGTCTAGATGCTATATTGGCCAGAAGGTTAGAACTATGATTTTGAAGTATTGGGATAGGAGAAATGTTAAATGCCGAAAAATTAGAAGTGAGGGTTTGAACAAGTGATTGATAATGCTTCAAATGGGAAAAACACATTGAATGGTGTTTCTTACCCATTTTACAATAATTTCAGAATCTCAAAATACTTGAAGATATTTGACATTCAAATCTATTGCTTTATGCAATCCTTGGGCAAGTGCCTCATACTCAACATTATTATTCGTGCATTCAAACTCTAATCTACACGCTAGAATTTTTTTCCTCCTTCTAGATTTATTAATATACAACCTTCTCCTACACCATAATTGGATCTAGAGTCATAAAAATACAAAGTCCAAAATAAATATTTAACTAATGGGTTTTCTACAATATTTACACATTTAGAAGAATCTAATTGTGAAAAGTTTTCGAATTAAGAAGTAAAAGAATTGATTAAAAATGGGGATTGATGTGCATTAAAATTACCCAAGAATGATTCAGCAGAGTAGTTCCCCATGATATTGTTGGTAAAGGCCATTGGCTTATTTTCATCTTCAAAATCAATTACTGAATATTTCATGTGTTTTTCACGGTCAAATCGAATTTGATTTGGATTTCCATTCTAAGGAAGCCACATATGATACCAGTCTGTGGCAAAATAAACATGGAGTATTTTAGACCAATCTTTACTAAGAATTAAACCATAAAAATTAGGAATATCAACAACTAATATGTCAATTATTTGACACACCTTTGAATTAGAAGCGAGCCTAATGAGAAAAAAATTCATTTCTCCTAAAACCTTGAATTTGGTTCTATCAAGTTGAACAATGTGAACATTAGAATTTTTGGAAGAAATGTTTAATTTCAGACAAACTGAATACAACATAATATTTGAAGAAGCCCCAGAGTATATCAGGCAATTGTGCACATTTTTATTGAAAATTTCAAAAGTTAGAAGGAAAGGAGGAGTATATGAATTGGATCTATCCCCAATTAAAATGGCATCCGAGGAATCAATCTTTTCTGATGTATCATTAGGAGGTTTACCTACTCATTTAGAGGCTTTGGATGTAACAACAACATGTAGAGGAGAAGTAGGAACTGCATTCAATTCTTTAAGTAAAAAATTCTACTGTTGTTTCAACTTACTTACCTCATGTAGGGAGATGTTTTCTCTGATTTTCTTCGTGTCTTCCACTGTAGTGTATTCAATGGTATCCGAGATTACCAAGGTATTTGATGTAGACAGGGAATATGAATAAGATGGGACCAATTGAGAAGATGTGGAAGGATATTTTTTATTGATAAATTTATCTTTAGCAGCAAGGGATGAGGGTTTTTGTTTATGGATCTTCTCTTTATCAGAAGTAGGGAGTATAAAATCCCATAACCCATGTACTTCGACTAGTTCTTCATCTTGAGATTCCTTAGCAGATAATGTTGTTTCATCCTTGTCTTCATCCTATTCAGATTCAACATTGGATATAGTATTAGGTGGTTGAGGATTTGATGTTTGAGCTTTCTTGAAATATCTAAAATATTTTTTAGAAGAAGACTCAACTACCTACATTTTGATTTCTAACATCTCATTTGACATGGATTTAAGGAACTTTTGTAATCCTTCAATATCGAAATGATATTTAGGAGTTTTCTTCTTTGGTTCATCCTTAAATGTAACCTTCTTTTTTCTTTCTTCCTGGGTAGTATTCTTTTCTAATGCAAGTATTCTATTTTCCATGGGTAGGGCTTCCTTCATTTTTTCTACTTAAGTTTATTTGTTAGCTCTATCTACAAAAATTGCAATATTGGAAGGAAGAGAGGATATGTAACATTCAATCTGTACATCAACGCTAGGCTTCGATGTAGTTGGGATTTTTTTAGCAATTTATTAAACCTGGAATTAAAGTCTTTGATCTTTTCTCTTGAAATAGCTTTAAGATTAGAAAGTTCATTTATAAGAGTAGCATTAGTGTGATCATCACCAAACTTGGTTAAAATTTGCTCCTCAAATATATCCCAATTGGTTATAGTACTTGATAGCAGCGAAAAGTACCATGATCGTGTTAATCCTTGGAAAGTATAAGGGAATAACCTAACTACACAATATTCTTTAGATACTCCATTAAGGTTCATGGATAGCATGGAATTATGGAGGTGTTCCTCAACAAAGGAGTCCATCATCAGGATTATACTTGGGCAACCATCTCTCTGTGTGCTTAGGTAAATCATGAAGAGGTCTAGCCAATTGAACAATTGTTGGATTAGTCCATGGTCTAGCTGCCATTTTATGACCTGTAGGATTGGAATATTTTGTAGTATCTCCAGAGGTTGATGTAGTTGTAGAAGAAATAATCGTTGAAATAGTACTGCTTGAGGCATCACTAGTTGTTTGAGTTGAAGAGATATGAATAGATGAAGTAATTGGTTGGGAAGAAGGAAATGAAGGAGGAATGAATGAAGGAGTTTGTGGAGGAGAAGATGATGTGATCTCGCTAGTGGATGTTTGATTTTCTGATGTAGGAGTCTTCCTTCAGTGAGAACGAAGTGGAAAATTGAATGGAGTTATTCCACATTTTCACTTTGAGACCGATTCAATACACTAGTATCTTGAAAAATTGAGGTTACAGTTCCTTCAGAAGTTTAAGATTGCACAGGTTTTTCTCCTGAAATAGATATATCTTCTAATTTTTTAATCAAGGTCTAAACTTCAGGTGATTCTGGAGCATAATCTGGTGGAATTACCTTAGGGAATGTACTAGGATATTTGGGAGGTGATCGAACAACTTCAAACCTGAAGGGAGGAGATTTTGAATGTGACCTTGAAGTTGTAGGATATTTGGAGGGAGATTGACTCTTTTGATGGCCTTTAGATGTATAATTAGACCTTAATGCCATTCATAGTCTAGTAGGCCCTCCTTCTACCGCCAAAAATGTTGATGCCTCAAAAATTGCTGCAACAACATCGAGGGATGACCACTTGGTTTGAGACTTAAAAACCGTTCCTTTTCTGTTTGGTATAATGGCTCTGACTAGGGATGATGGGACCAATTTCCCAATAAGTATAATTGAGTGGGTGTGAGGTATTTATAATTGGATGAATGATAAATGGGAGCGATAACAAACTTGAAAGTATATATATATATACCTATCTATATCCCATGACTTATTTATATTTATTTTGTATGCAATTTCAAAGATTATCCTTAGTGTATGAAAATATAGATTTATCAAACACTTACAGAAGTGAAAACAATTAAAGATAATTAATTTGATTAAATAGTTAATCAAATTAATTAATTATACTCATATCACATCAAATAACGATATATTTTGTAAATATATCAAAATATGACAATATTTGCATGTTCAAAAGTGAATTAATGCTCAATTGTGTTTAAAAGATACATATAACAAAACAATTAAAATAATTAGTACCTGATATATCTTTACTCTGCTCATGCAAGAAATAACTCTCGTCCAGTCTTTATATTAAGATGATTTTTTAAAAAAGTACAAAAGTGTAACTTATCAAAGCCTTATTTACCAAATATCAAGTCCCTTTCTTTGTATACATGAAAGGGTTTATATATCAAATACTAGAAATGTAAAAATAGAAAATACACAAAGTGTCAAGGAGGTTTAAACAACTCTCCTTAAAATTAGAGATAATAGGACAAAAATAGATTTTTTTTGTATGACGAACTCGGGAGTGTGACGTTGCCTCCTTTTCCATTTACTTCTTAAGCTTGTAAATATCTAACATTGGTTGCACTTCAGGGGGTTGAGCTATCCTTAAGCGCAACTGTCCAGTATACACTACATCTGATAGAGCAAGAAGCATGTGGGAGGATGTGTTAGCAAGGCAACACAACATTAGCCACTGGTTGTGTGGCTTGACAAGATACTGCCAGTATTTTTCCCAGTCGAGTTTGGCCATATTCTTAATTCTTTCTTCCTTTACCTTTGAATTTTCCTACCATTGTTTCAATAAAACTATAACATTAGGAAGAGAACCGGGTGGGAATTCTTGGATAAGATTGGCACCGAATAAATTGTTATTGACAGTTTTAGTAATGTTGCTTGCAACAACTCTTGCTTTGAATACAACCCTTTATGATTTCTTTAGCTATATATCCCAATTAGTAAAGAGGATTTCTTTGTGTAAATCCTCTATTCTGAGAAGATTTTCTACTCTGCCCCCTGGGGTGTCTTTCCAAGTGATAAACTATGAGCTCTTTTCATCAATGTCATCAAAATTCGTCCTTAGATCGGACAATTGATTCATCAGTGAATCACTCTTGTTGCACAGATCATTGATGATTGTTATTTTTTAATAGAAGGTTACTTTTTGTTGGGCCAAAAGAGTGTTCAATTCCATTGCTTCCTTCTTAAAGTCTTCAATTTTTGGATTGTCCTCCAGTTGCTCAATTGTGAATTGGAGTTGTTGAATTTGAGTATCTTTGATCTTGATATCAACTTGATGCTGCAATTTCAATTGATCAAAGTTATGTTGAAATTGTGACAATTGTGTCTGCCACTGGTGATCAATACTCTACTTTTCCTTTAACAACTCTTGCTCTAGTTGTTGGATTTTATCATCCTTTTCCTTGAGAAATTTCTAGACTTCTGATGCCTTGTCAATTGTAGCAGTTGCATAAGCACCTGCAAACTGTGACAATATTGTTAAATCTTTAGAAGGATTGGTTTTAGGATCTCTCCAGACTACTTCCATTGGTATATATCCAAAACTAATGCCTTGGATTGCTCAACTCTTTTTCTCTTTCTCTATCTTCTCATTACAACCTGATGTTTGGGACTATAGAAGATGTTAAGAGGAGGGATTTATTCTATCTTGAGCACAATTTATGATGAGGGGAATGTTGGGATGCATTCAATTTCATCTGTACTGACTGCTTTGTTAGAAGCCCCAACAGTAAGCGGGCTATGTCTATTGCCTTGAGGAGTGTTGCTTGTCTCTTTAGGCTCAAAATTGTTTTCCTCTTGCTTTCATTTAATCTGTTGATCAAAATTTTATTTCCTGTAGGACCTCAGTGTCCTTTGGAGGCTACTCCAAATCTTGTTCTTTCTGTAAAATTGGTTGAGATACCCTCAACATGTCTAGAGGGATATTTTCTAACCTCTTGTATCTGTGCTCCTTAAACTTGGCAAGTTGTTCTGGATCAAGACGAATTGATGCAAGATTTTCAACCCGTGAATATGTCTTAATAGACTTAAATAGATCATCATAGTCATTGGGATCATGAATGAATTGTCTGACTTTTACCTGGGTTGTAAAGTCTTGAGCCACTTTGTTTGGGTCAAACTGTCTGCTGGGCATGGTAGATAATTTTAAACACTGAATTTGATTGATTTCAAGCACATCGTTTTTGAAGCAAGACTCCACAATTAATAGGAAATTATGGTCATGCAGAATTTTTGGCTTCCTTTAAGGCTTTGGTCAATCCATTCCCTACTGTTTGATAGGCAATTTCTCTGGCCAAGAGTTTATTTGGTACATACAGTGGGAGAACATGGGGATTGGCTAGATTTCCATAAACCCTAACATATGTAAATAGATCATCTCCAAACCATTTTCATATCACTGTGAAATCATCTCTGGCTTCTTTTGATAGTCTCATGGCCTTTTCTCCAAAAACATCTTGGTAAAGGGGTAAAATGACTCCATGAAAAATTATGTAAAAATGAGACTCATAATTGGACTCCCAAAGGATATTGTGGTAGACATGGATAGGGGAAGGGTCTTGTATAGTCCATTTCCATACCATGGTTGGGAAATCAAAAGTAAAGAATACTGTATCCATGATATAAGCACTCATGAAAAAGGGGGGAATTGTCTTGGAAGTGAATTTACGGTTCTTTCTATATTCAAGAATTTGGGAGGCAATATTATTGGAAAGGATGGTACACTAATACATAATGTATGAATCTAATGTAGCTTCAATGAGAGGAACCCATTCAACCGAAAATTTAGTTGTATTAGGGTAACCAAACAACCTACACATCACAACAACGATATAGCAATACATACCAACAAGAGAGGATACATAATACATACCCTTATCGTCATACTTCTTCTTGTTGGGGTTGTGCCTCCATTGTCTTATTGGGTCTGATGCTAGCTTATTTTCCTTTGCAAACTCTTCAAGGAAATTATTTTCATATACCTTTTGTGGGTCGGGTATATGATAAATTTTCTTTAAATATTCTTCCTTGAAAGACCCAATTACTGTGTCCCTTGAAGTTAGGAATGTCCTCTCACCAATGTTCAAATTGTCGATTATCCATTTCACCATATCTGAATAGGGAAGAATTTTAGGGCGAGCAACAATACGATGGAGGAAATAATTAGCAAATTCACTCTAAGAAGTTTCAGCGGATGTTAGGGTGTCAGCTGTGACTACCCTTTCAATTACTCTTTGTTTTTAATCCTCAAACAGTATGTACATGGATTCCCATGAGAAAGATCCATTATATTGAGTGCATGTTGTATCATAGAATAGAGGAGGCATCTCTGTCACTTCTGAAGTAGGAGGCACTGGGTGTGGAGTAGCCATGGGTTTCTTGGTCTTTTTCACGGCTTTAAATATCTCGCCAGAACCTTTCTTCTCAGGACTAGCCTGTAGTAAGATAAAAACAGAGAATGAAGAATAATACTTTGCAATGTGGAAGCGATTAACACAAAAGTTTGAAGTGATGGAAAATATGGTTTAAATGTTAAAAATCCGTAAAGATTAAGTGGCATGCCATCAAATAACTTGGGGACTCGAGACCACCAATACCATTATGCCTGAGTAATAATAAAAAATGTGATTTCACGTGGTTTTCTTTTGACAACTCAATTCTTTAATTATGCTCTCACATCATAAAATTATTTCAGAGCACAACTCTAAAACACGTGATACATTAATTCACCAATATGAGATCAAGACTCTATGTTAATTGACTGTCAGCTATTTATCGAAGTTTTTAAGATATCGTAACATTGGAGGAGTAGTGCACTTTGAGTTTTATGATGCGATAACGACATCACAATCACAAGAGTCGTGGAGTGAGTGAATGCATTGTTGGGTGGAGGAAATGTGATGCGATATATCACACAGGGGGTTTAGGAGTGATCAATGTAATGGTAACAAAAGAATCTACGATTGCGCAATGGCGATGAGTGACGTGTCGGAAAGATGGGTACTACCAATGGTTTATATAATCATGTCTGTTGGGGAGCTTTTCCTTTGTTATTGTTCTTTTTTATTTTAAATCCTTTTACGCAGTGTTTTATGCATTCGAGTAAATATCACATCACCAAATTTTGAAAGAGTGCTTTTAGTGCTGCTTATTGTAATTGTGATATTCGAGTAAGTCCTATAGTCAATAAGATCCAAGTGTATCCATCGGATATGAAATTTTTGTCCTATCAAGAATAAAACATATTTTAGTGTCCTAAAATAAAAGTTATAAAGGGTCCCCATTATTACCTAAGGTAACTATATATAAATAATTTGGGGGGGGGGGTGTTGTTGAAGATGAGGATGTTGTCCAAATACACAAACACAAATGACTTGGTGAAGGGTTGCAAGATACCATCCATCAACCTCTTGAAAGTTGCAGGGGATTTTTTCAACCTGAAAGGCGTGCCCAACCACTCCAAAAGGTCCTCCTTGGATTCGAAGGTATCCTTCCATACATCTATGGGTTCTATTGGAATCCAGTGATAACTAGAAATCAAATCAATATTTTTGAAGTACTTGGCCCCCTTAATATGGTTAAGAATATCATAAATCCACACGATTGGATACCTATTCTTGATAGTGATTTTATTTAATTCCCGATAATCAATGCAAAGTCTCCAAGTCCCATCCCGCGTCTGAACGAGTACAATTGGGCTCCCACAAGGTGAGGAAATTTGTCAGATAATCCTTTTTCGTAGGAAATCCTAGATATACTACTTGATTTCTTCGTTTTTTAGAAGAGACCGAAAATATATTGACCCATTGGGTAGAGGTGCTTCGAGAGTCAGATTGATCGAATGCTTGACCTGACAATGCAAAGGTGTCTCTATGGGTGAGGAGAAGAGGTCCCTATATTCTTCCATGACCTTGTCCACCTGTTTATGCTACGTGGAGGTACCCTTCCTGGGGAACATGGATGTGGACGTGATCTTCCCTCACCTTGATATCAAATCAGAAAGAAAAAAAAATCTTGGTCTGGGAGATGATCTTACTGCATTTCTTAGCAGAGATCAAATAGATGATGGTAGGTGGGGCTACCTCCTGTATCTTGTATAGTTTACTGCCCAAAGTAATAATAACAGTGTGAGGCTTGAACTCATACACAACATGATTCTTCCACATGTATGGCTAGTCTAATAATACATCACAAACTTCCAATGGGGAAACATCGCAAAATACCTCATTCGTGAAAGGCTTGATGTTGTAGGGAAAGCAACATTGTTGGCTGATGCAGAGATGTCACCCTTCGTGGAGCCATCCAATGGTGTATGATTGTGGGTGGTGTCATCAGTAGGCCCAAAAATTCATGAACTCAACTGATATGAGGTTCTTTTGGCTGTTGCTGTCGAAAATGAACGACAACAAAGAACCCTCCACCCACATCTGTGAGTGGAAGAGAAATTCCCTCTCCTCTGAATCTCTGGGCTCAATATTTTGGACTTGGTGGTGGAAATGGTGGCACTAGGCCCTGCATTGATAATCTTCTTCCCCTTGTTGATTTCTGAATCAAAGTCCAAACATGCATCTGACTCAGAATCTTTTATCTCGACCACTCATTTGTGTTGTAAGTGGGGCTCTTGTGGAACTCACACCATTTTCCTGTGTCCTTTTTCATCTTCGTGGTGTTATTCTTTACTTATGGATTTGAGGGGTTGTCTTGGGTCACCCCACCTTGGCTATGTCCTTCGTTCAATGGTTTGGAGGTTCCTTTTCCCTACTTTGGATTCGCAGATCCAAAGTCTCGCTTCTTCTGTTTGAATGTCTACTTGATATTAATAACATATCGGTATGCGACTCCAAGCAAGGGCATGTCCCGAAAATTCATCTCTGCCTGTATTTGTTTGTGCAAGTAGTCGTGGTACGTGAGTACCATATGCCACTCAGAATCCCTGATACCCAAATTCGTGTGAAGGGTATGAAAAATATTTGTGAACTTCTGTACGTATTGGTCCCTTACCTACCCTAGTTTGGTCCATTCTATGTACTTATCTTTATATCTCACAACATGGGCATATTGTTCCTTAATGACGTCTCAGAAAGAATTCCAAGTGGGTGCGACTTAAAATAACGAGGGTTCCTTCTTATCCCTCTACTTGCAGTAGGTTTCCCACTAGTCCTTGATGTGGTGGGTGACTTTGAGAAGTGCAAAAGTAATATTTTCCCTTTTGGAAAAATTATGGATTGAAAAATACCCTTCTAGAAGTTTAACCATTTATCTACAACACATGTGTCTATTTGACCTTAAAATATAGGAATTTCAAAGTTAACTTGTACCTTAAAGCGGGTGGAACCTCCGAAGTGAATATTTGATGAATATGTTTTTCCCATTGATACCCACTAAAGGATTTGGGAAAATTTATCCATCATCTCTTTCCTTTGTCACTCGAGAGCCACTTCGAGCAACATTTTGAAAGGATGTCTTGCTCCCTTGTATTTATTTTCTTATGCCATGGGAGGTCATTGGGGTTAGCGAGGCCGATATTGTAAGGGTTCAACCAGTTCAAGTCCTAACTCTTATACCCCAACCTCGTTGGGGGCATGCACATAAAAATAGAGAAAGAGGAGATCACTTTGATACCACTGATTTATATTTATGCAGGAAAAAAATTAAATAAAAATTTAAATAGAGCCATAGAGTTAAAAAGAAAACTAAACTTCAATTCATTAATAAAAATACTAAAAATTGTTTACATGCTTAATAGAAATAAACTAGCTTTAGCGATGATAGTTTATCTCTGAGAAGAGATGTGAAAATACATCTCTGACCTATTTTACAATGAGGCTCGAAGGCCTTTTTATTATTGGGAAACAATGGAAAACACTAACCTAACCCTAGGAGATGAAGCGCCAAAAGTTTGTGGGTTGGGGTTAGTTGTGACATCAACTTCTCGAGGTTGTAACTTTGGCATATGATCTATGTTTTATGTGTATGATACCTCATTAGAAATATATATCTGAGGACAAAAAAATTCTACTGCAAACCCCTATTACCAATTTTGGATCTACCCGTTTTCCAAAATAACATCTTTTAGGGCCTCAAAATGACCCCATAAGTTTAGGACCTGAAAAACTGTCAAAAATAGTAAATTGTGCTACAATTAAGAAAAATGAAAGAAACAATGTTGGGGGTCCAAGTGGAATAGGCGGGTGGCCACCAATATCCACTTGGATCAGTTTGACATGATAAAAACATCAAGGCTAGAACCTTCTAAGAGGGTTATTGGGCCCTCTTGTATGATTCTAGGTTCAAAGGTTTCAAAGGAAAACTCATACCTAGATGGTTGGGACCTTATTTGGTGGAAAAATGCCATGATAATGGCCTTGTTTAGATCAAGACAATTGATCAAACTCCTAGTGAATGGTGACATATTGAATTTTTATGGGAAGCCAAAATTAAGAGCTTGGTTCGATAATTTAATAAGCAGAGAAATAAGTGTGATTGAAAGCATTAGATCTCCCAATCCATTCAACCCTTGATAAAAAAATAAAAAAATAGAAAAAAAATAAAAAGGAAAAAAACCCTAGGTGAAAACCTTCCTTGAGGCACCTGGGGTAGGCTCATGGGTTGAAGACCTCCCTGAGGTAACCAATGCGAGTTAAGAAAAGAAAAAAAAGAAAAAGAAAAATATCCCCGGGTGAAAACCTCCCTTGAGGCACATGGGGAAGATCCACTGAGGTTGAAAACCTCCATGAGGCAGCCAGTGGGCCTCAGAATAAAAGAGAAAAGAAAAAAGAAAAAAGAAAACAAGAAAAAAAATGAAGACACAATAAATTTCACCTTTGTTTTATATATTCTTATTGTAACAAACCTTGGTTTATTTTCCATGTAAATAAAATAAAACCAAGGTTATGGGACACATATTCCAAACTGAATAGTGGGAAAGCATTATAGTGGGAATCACTTGCGATTTATTAATGACTATGGAAATTGGCAAAGGCATTGACAAAGGAAAAGAGGCAATAAATAACATCTAATTAAGGAAATAAAGGAAAATGGGAGAAAAGGAAGGCAAAGTGACACAAATATGCATGCAAGGGAAATTAGAGAGAAATTAAAGGAAAATGAAGAAAAAAGGAAAAGGAAAATAAGAGACTAGACATCAATGATAAAAAGCACACCTGAGAAATAGTTGACAAATTTTGCCGAACTTGTGATAAGGCGTAGCAAAGGATAGACGAAAGAAACGAACAAGAAAGGAATTGGAGGAAAGTGGAAAATAATGTTGGATCAACAACTACAACTGGAGTTCATTGCAGGTAACAGGTTGCATGTGTAACTTCCTTGTTGAGATTTGGATGCATGGTACATGCATGTGGTTCTTTGGTTATTTGGTTGTCGTTGGCACGAGATTTTCCTAGATTGACAATGGTTTCAACCTTGCCTTTCCATTTCCTAGATAGCCATGATGTAGTGGGTTCTCTATCTGGATTTTTGATTGGTTCTCAAGTTCCCTAGTGGTTGTGGGTTGGGATGGAATCGCTAGATCCATGGAACAACTTGGGTTCCCTCGAGGCTGTGGGTTGAGATGGTAGTTCTTTGGAGCTCTGTAATAGCTTGGGTTCCCTAGAGGCTATGGGTTGAGATAGTAGTCCTTGGATCCCTGGACAACTTGGGAAGAGACCAATCTGGTTTTTTATTAGTGGTTTCTGGATCGGTTAGGTGAAATCACTATGGTTGAGGATTGAAGTGGTTTGGCTTCTAGAGGCCTCAGTTGGTTTTGTTTTGGTTTAAACCATATGATCCCACATTCATGGTTGGAATATGGAACGGGGGTGATTGGATGAAAAGGAGAATTTGGTTCAACCCAATATATGGTCAGGTCGTACGTGGAAGTCCCTAACTTGGTTGGCTTTTGAATATGTTAATATGAGTTATTTTTGCATTGTGAGCTATGAGCACTTGTATTGATCATTGTGTTGATTTTATGGCTGATTGTCATGGTTTATATCTTGGTTATATGCTATTTATATACCTAGTTAGATGATGTGCTCTTACTATGGATCCCGTTCATGATTTGATAATTTATTGAAAGATTAATGAATTCATGTGCTAACAAGTGTTGTTAGAGCTAGCTTGAGAGGGAATTGAGCCTTCTTGATGATTCTTTAATGAAGTTAATACGACCATGATCATATATGAATTCATCACATGTAGCTTCTATGTTTGAAGAAATGTTTATCATGTATTAGGCATGTATTGGACAAGATATAGCCCTATTATTGATTTTTTAGACATGTTATCATCTCAGACCTGATTATAGAAAGTTCTGGGTAGTGGCCTGTAGGCTAGCCCTGAAAAAGTGGCATAGATCTCACCACTTCATGCATAAAACTGGAATATTTCAGTCATAACCGCATGCATGAAGGATTATGGGTGCAGTTGTAGCCTTATAATTGCATGCACAATGTGTTATGGGTATAGTTGGGGTGTTAAACTTGTGAAAATGAGTTCCATCTCAGGGATTGATCACCAGGGGTGGTTGTCAGGATGCTAGGTGATCTAGTGTCCCTAAGGGGTGGTAGTATGTGTTCTGGTTTATAGGCCCCATTTCCATAACTACAACTTGGAGGTAGGGTCATGTCATAGTAGCACTCGGCTCATATTTATCCTAGAGAGCTTGTGAAAGTGGGTAAATGTGAGAGGAGTTGTTACACTGAAAGTCATGCAGGTACATCATAAATCTAGTAGCAACACATAATATCAACATGTAGTGAAAGAACTCACCTTTAGATAATTCAAGAATATTCTCCACATTCATATCACACAATCCCACACTATTCTTAAGCTTCATCCATCATTCCCATGTGTCTTCCATTTGATTTATTCACTCTCCCGAATTGCTATAGGAAAGATCCTGTATTGCTACATGATACCACATAGAAACAAAAAAGAATGCAATGATAAAGTTTTCTCATTTGTGATAAAAAAAGGTACCTTGGAGCCCCTAACACCTATACATCCCATTTTCACTTTCCAATTTCTATTTTCACCTTCACTGTTTCACTGTTCAACCATAACAGTCCCACATTTCTACTCTTTTCCACCAAAAATAAGAAAAAAATACCTCTCCATCACCACAAGTAGCTTCCTCCCGAATTAATTTTTTTTTTGAAGACTCCAACTAGAAGAAATTGCGAGTTTAAGGATATTTTGTGGCTACTACATGAATACACATAGTCCTATAGCAGTCTTCAAAATCCCTACAGGCCCAAGTCTGCATTAAAAATAAGAAGAGCCATGAATTCCACCATATTTAGAGGACACAGAACTCAGGCCTGAACAACTATAGGATCTCTTGCAGGTTTCTATAGGATCTTCAACCACCTACAACAGTAGCATTTCAACCAACTACAATAACAATATTTCAGCCATTTGAACCAGACATATTTGTAGCAACAACAATTGCTATGAAAATATTCTAGAAGGTCCCCAAAAGCAATTTTAGCAGCATTAGGACGTCCAAAAGATCATCAAAGGTAACACAAAAATTCAAAACTTCAGGATCATTAAGGAAAACCTCAACAATTACATCAAAAACCTTGATAACATCTTCAAAAAACACTAGAGATAAGGCCCATGTATGCAACTATAAAAACCTCCCCTTCGAACTTATTCTAGCTTGAAAAATACGTTGAAAGAGTAAGAAGGAAAATGTTTTATAAGAAAAAACTAGTTAGAGTAGCCTCGACCATATATGACGGTCAAATTTAAATTATTCGAAAGGACACATACACGTGCGAAAGGAGGATGAGACACAAAATGAAATAACTCGAGAGGCTGGGTCGATGTTGCTTATTCATGATAGAACGTGGATCATGATATGGTAGGTGGGGGATAACTCACATAACGTGCTCAGTCTATCACCTCAAAAAATTACCACTTAATTTGGGCCCCTCTAAGTATATTTTTGCATGAAAGTCTATTTTAAACACCAAGGAAACCCTGCTAGTGCTATAGGAGGTTGACCCAACCAAAACATCATTAGAGAAATTTTTAGGTCTAAAATTGGCTTCAAAACAAAATGTACAACCAAAATTAACTTTATAAGAACCAATAGAATTAAAGACGATGATATCAACCATGGGGGATGATTCACCATTTTTGGAGTTAAAAAGTAAAAAGATTAAAAAAAAACTAATTTTAACTCATATTTTCAACATATCTCCCTACAAGTTTACTAAAATTTCGAGAATAAGCACTCGATGGATGTAGAATTTAATTCATCATCCAATGAGTACCCATGTTTCATATTTTCGATGGACCCTGCTACACGAAACTGATAAATACATGAAAAAATGTGATTGCAATGACATTTTTTTAATGTACTTATCATTTTCTGTGTAGCAGGGCCCATATAAAGTATGCAGTATGGGTATTCCTTGGATGATGAATTCAATTATGTATCCAACGAGTGCTCCCACTCAAAATTTGAGTAAAATCCTAGGGAGATAAGTTGAAAATACGACTTGAAAAGGTAGTTTTTCCTTTTTCCCTCTAAAATTTGATGATGTAATATAATATTATTTGATTATTTCCACTATTATTTTATAATATTCCTTAGGAGGCCCATTTAGACCTCAAAATTTCTCTAATGTTTCAACACATGCCGCTACAAGAAGCTACATGATTCAACAAATGATAGCTACAAGAAGTTGACATGGCACTACAAGAAGCCCAGTTCTTCACATAACAATCATCCAACCTCAAGAAACAAGGGAAAATAATTAGAATACGTGAGTACAAGTTATCCTCACCAAAATTTGGCATAAGAATTCAAGAAAAGATCTCAAGTATCAGGAAAAACCACTCTACAATTTTATAGTTTGAATTTTAGTAAGAACAATCATTGGATTAACTGAGCATTTTCTTAAGAACATTGTGTGTTAAATAGGGCAGGAATGCATGTTGTAATTTTCCTTTCCTCAACCTTGAAAAACTGTCAAATTTAATCTTCTACAACATCCCCCACTATACAAGAAACCTTAGAAGTAGGAAACAAGTTCCTTGCTCCACTCTATTAGAAGTATAGTAACCCATGGGAGGGGAATTTAACACAAGAGAGCCGACAAAACCCTCGAGGATCCATCAACACCTTGAGGCTAGAAATATTTTTGAAAATTTTCAATGGCTAGGGTTTTTTGAGAAGATGAGAGGATTTGAGGATGAAATTTCTCAAGAGTCTGCCTCAAATCTCTAACAACTAGAAGGACATGAGGTTATTACTGTGGTTAGAGGCCTCATCATCTATCTAAATGAAGAAATTGTAAATAGGGTCATTGCACTCCCTATGGGGGTCAAATGGAACAAAGAAGAGAGTCCTGAGGCCACTACACCTAAGAAAAAATTATTCCTTCAAAATGAGCAACCCATATAGAATAAAAATGGAGCGAGGAAGGAAAGTTTGCGATACCATTGGGATGAGGTGGCCTACCATATCCTCAATTATCTTTCATGTGGAATTAGAGCCTACATCTTAAGCTCAACAAGTGAATTTAGTTGCCATTGAGTATCTCTTCTTATGCCTTGGTGAGCTCCATGTCAAGTTGTGCTACCATTATTAGCATATTGTACTCAAAATCAATAGATAGTAGGGACTTATTTCTATATACCAACTCAAAAGGGGTGAATCTAGTAGTGGTATTCGAAGTGGCCTCAACAAGCATTTCTACCAAATATTTCCTGTTGTTGCTAACTACCGTAGTCAAATTTCTATCCAATTCTCTATTAGTCACTTCCACTTGCCCATTTACTTGAGGGTGATATGGGGTAGCTTCCCTATGTCTAATACGATGCAACCTCATGATCCCCTCTATTAGATTGCAAGTGAATTGATAACCTTGGTCTGTCACCAGTTATCTTGGAAAACCAAATTTGTAGAAGATGTTTTCCCTTAAGAATTCAACTACCTTTTGCTCTGTTGCTACCTTTACCACTTTAACCTCGACCCACTTGGTCAAATATTATATGCACACAATGATGTACTTATTTTGTCCAAATGGAGGAGCAATAGGGCCAATGAAGTCCATGCCGCACTTCTCAAATGGATCAAAAGCCACTTGAGGTTATAAAGGCATCTCATCCCTCTAAGTAGATTTCTTCGTCCTCTGAAATTCATCACATTGTGCATTGTATCTCTAGGCATCTCGATGAAGGGTAGGCAATTATTATCCTATGAAGAATCTTGTAAGCTCTTCTCTTAGCAGAAAAATGAATCCCACAGGGTCCATCTTGATAGGCTAAGAGAATTTCATAAACCTCATCTTCCCTCACACATCTTCTTTGGTTCTGATCAGGCCCCAAGTTGGAGAGATTACCCCCAATCCAAGTATAGGGAGCACTCTTTCTGACAATCTTGGTTTTATCATTTGAAGATAAATGAGTGGGGAATTGGCCAACAACTAAGAATTTTTCTATGTTAGAAAACCGTGGACACAATAATGATATGGGAAAAGGGTGCTTATCAGGGAGTTGGTCATCCACCATCTCTTCATCCTCTGTAGACAAGGTTAGCCTAGATAGAAAATTTGCAACAACATTTTTCTTTTCCTGGTTTGTCAACAATGGTTAGATCAAATTGTTGTAGCAACAATAACCATCTAATGATTCAAGCATTTACAACATGTTTATTCATTAAATACTTGATTGTTGTAAGGTCAATATACACAAAATCTTGATATCTATAATGTAGTGCCTAAATTAATTCAAAGAATGTACAACAACTAAAAATTAGTGTTTTGGTAATTGTGTAATTAAGCTCAGCTTTGGACAAGTTCTTGCTAATGAAGTAGATGGCATAACGCAATTTACCTTCAATTTATCCCAATGTTGCCCCAATTTCTTTTTCTGATGCATCTGTGTAGATGTGGAAGGGAAAGGCCCAATTTGGGCCTCTAAGGACTGGTGCAGTTGGCAGTTTATCTTTGATATCTTCAAATGTCTTTTGACATAGACCTATCTAACAAAATTATGAATATTTTGTCAATAAGGAAAAAACAAAGGTGAAGCAATCATGATGAAATCCTTAATGAATCATTTATAATACCTAACAAGTCCTAAAAATCGCCTGACATCTTTATATTTTTTAGGAACAAGAACCCTTTTAATGATGGATATTTTATTCGGATCAACCTAAATTCCTTCCTTAGAGATAAATTTCCATAAAAAAATCCCTTCTTCAATAAAAAAACTAGAATTTTTTAGGGCTCAAGTAGAGATTCATCTGTATACATATTTGTAAAACTTTGTGTAGGTTGGAGAGAGCCTCTTGGAAATCATCTCCATAAGATGTGAAATCATCCATATAAATCTCTACTGATTCATGTATAAGGTCAGAGAAAACCAATTGGAAGGTAGAATGGGAATTACGTAGGGTGAATGGAAGAACCCTATAGGAAAAATTACCCCATGGGTATGTGAAAGTGGTATTATCCTAGTCTTTAGGATTGAATTTGATTTGATTATACACGCTGAATCCATCCAGAAATGAAAAAAACTTATTCCCTACAAGAACATCCAAAACTTGGTCAATAAAAGGCAAGGGAAAATGATGTTTTTTGGTGGCTTTATTAAGTTCTTTGTAATCAATGCATACTCTCCATTTTCCATTCTTCTTAGGGACAATTATGAAGGGGGACACCCACTTACTATCCAAAATTGGATAGATAAACTTGCATCTAATAATTTCTGCAATTTTTCTTTTACCATGTGTTTTAGTGAAAGGTTATTATTATTTGAGGTTTGTGAATAGGTTTGTGGTCCTATTTGATGTATATATGATTAATGGTAATAGATGGGTGGATTCCCTTTACTTCCTTGTAATACCATGAAAAGGAATCAATATTCTGCCTCAAAACAATGAACAATTTTTCTTCATGATCAACTGAAAAAAGGGCCAATTTTCAGAGTTGTTAGGGGTTGATTTCCATGATTTTCACATTTCCTAGTCCGAACTAGAAATGATTAGATATGCCTATGAGCTATCCTGAGAGCAGTTAAGCTTCCCAGTAGATTTTTCTTTTATGCCATCAATATTCATGGCAACAAGCTATTTATTTTGTAGAAATTTGTCAATCAAATTATTTTCATCTAATTGCATGTTGCCAATGGTGGTTTATAATGTACAAATTGGGTAGGGTGATGACTGATAAATGTCTTCTTCTTCTTATTCTACCCACACAGGAAAATCGTGCTCAATAACGGGCTAAACATGAGGATATAATACAACTTGTTATTTAGACTTCCTATTTGTGATTGTCATATTTCTAGCCCTACAATTGATGTAGGCATCAACAGTGGCCAACCAAGGTATTCCTAAGATAAGAGGATACCCATTAAAATTGGTTTTGGGTTGAAGAACAAGGACATCTATATGATACTCCCAGGAATCAATGGAAAATATGACATCCTCAATGATGTCTTCTGGTGCTAATGTGGATCTATCAACAAGTTGTAACACCGTGGTAGTTTTCGTTATGGATATTTAGAGATTAAGCTTAAGCATAGTCTCCCTATTCATAACATTGATTGTAGCCCCTAAGTCAATGAGGGTGTTTGGGACTACATTATTATTGATGTGCACATATATTACTGGGCTTTCAGGATTTAAATACTTTGGGATGATGATATTCCCAAGCATAAGATCAACAAATTTCCCTATAACATTAATAGTAGAGGCATCTATTTTTCTCCTTCCCAGACTCCTAATACATTCTTCTTTTATGAATCTATTATAAATGGGAACATATTTGTTGACTTTCAAGAGGGGGATCTTGACACATATTTTCTAGTTCTGTCAAAAGTTCAACTTCTTCTACGGTGTGTGTTATAGGAGGGATAAACCTTTCAATATAGGGGGGTTTTTTGGCTTGAGGAGTAGGATCTCCATTCTCTTATTCATGATTTTATGTTGGACAAGGTGGGTGAGCTTTAGGAAGAACTTTCCCAAACTTGGGGTTAATTTCTTGGATTTCTACAAAATAGGTTGGATAAGATGTCTCTCCACTATAGATTGGTTGGGATTGCTTATTTTTGGGGTTCAGGCTTGGTTGGGTATGAATTTGTGGCGATTTCAAAGGATTATTTTGGGGTAATTGTGGTTGTGGAGGAGGAATTAAGGCATGTGGTTGGGTTTGCCAGGGCCTTAAACCTAAAGATGGATTGCTAGATTGAAGGTTGGTATGGTGAAGGAGGGTGGAAATGTTGGGGAGGATAGGACCATGGAGTGGGCATAAAACAAGGTGATTTGTTGGGTGGAAAAAAAGTTTAAAATTGTGCATTATAATTTGTATCTAAAGAGTAGGGATAGTTCATACTTTGTTGATAGTGTCTAGAGCCTTGTCACCTTTTCTAGTTTACAAAGTAAAACTGCTCCATGCCTCCTTCTTCTCCTTGGTACATAGCTTCCAAACCTGGAAATAATGGGAATTTGTTAATTGAGTGGTTCTCTTCGCACATAGAACATATTTCTATGAAATCTAAGGGGCACTCATTCCTAAGATGTCTCTTGGTACATCTATGGAAGAATATCAGAAATTCCCTTTCTACCTCCTCTTCTTTTTTCTTAATATGTAGTGTTTCTATCTGCATTGAAAATGAGTAATATCTCATTGTTTAAATCTTCTAACATACCCCCTATTTCATTCTTAGTGATTGAAGTGGAGGAGGAGGGACTTACCAAACCCTTACTGGATCTACCTCTTTTTCTAGTAGCTCTAGAATGATTTTTGAACATTGTTTTCATGTCTTCATATTGGAGCTAATAAATATCTCCATTGGCTAACATGTTTAGGGTATACATTTTGTGTATTGACTCAATGAAGAAGAATATCCTTGTAGAAATAAGCCATGAGGGGCAACCTCAAATACATTACATAACAAATGAACAATTCTTGGATGATACAATTTACAAAACCTCCTTTCTATATAGAATCATGGGGCCACAATGTAATCCTAGCCGACCTAACAATAATAATGTAAGGGCACAATAATAACAATATGGGGGTTACGGGGGTACAATAATAACAATAAGGGGGGCTACACTAACATAATAAGGGGCTACACTATTAATATAGGGACTTAACATGCCCCTCTCCTTCAAACAAGTGTTGTCCTCAACACTTGATTATTTCTTGATGCTTCTATATAAAATTCTCATCCTCCCATGTGAAATATTTTACAGGAAAGTTCTTCCACTTGCTGAGATACTCTGAAATTGATCGTACTTTTTGATTTCTTGTTTCTATGACTGCTTCATAACTTCTTTTGATGTGATGTTGATCTTCCTTTTGTTTCATTAGATTCTGCACCAAAGTTGGGTTATCCTTTGAGAGTTGGAGAACTTGTTGTTGATGCTCGATGTGATCTTCCATTAATTTATCATCCATATTTTCTATTATTTGATCCTTCGAACCATCCAACTTAGCCTCCATTTCTGCTTTTAAACCATCTATTTCATCTTCAATTGCTCTTCGTAAGATTGAAACTTGTTGCACTTGGTACCGCAATTTTGATATCTCATACTACAACTCTTCCTCTTCATGCGTCACAGTATAGCTTTTTGAGGAAGTTAATGGGTATGGAATTTATTTTTTTGGAGGCATAATAGAACCCATTACGCAGAAAAAATTCTTGATAGGCCCTTGCAATCAATTCAACTTGATTCTTCAAACAAGACTTATGCAATTCGGAAAAAAAAATACACACCTTTTACTAGCTTTGAGGAGCTTGATATTGAAATTGAATTTTCTCTGTAATTAAAAATCTTCGATATCTCAAATTCAGCCCTGTAGTAGCCCTCTGAAGCTTCATTCAAATGCCACAGGTCTGACCTGATTTGGATTCTCCAAGACAAATTTGTGTCCAATCTCCCACAATGACCTGATGCAGTACAGTTTAGTAGTGTGGATGTACGACTTTCCACGTGTCCATTTTGTCTTTTGTCTCTAAATTGATATAAAAGAAACTACGGAGTTAGTGCTTAACGTGAAAATTTTATGGCACTCCAATCCGATGCCCAGAGAGAGTTATTGAACTTTTCCCACGATCACCTCTTTGAGATGAAATTCAGGAGCCTGAAAAAGCACTACCTTCCATAGATCATATCTCCAAAAATATTGCGAACCAAGCTCTGAAATTTTTTGACGAATTTCCTCGGGATTTCAGCTTCGCACCATATGAATTTCAGATTCTGAACCTTCGTAGAAACAGATTTATAGCGAAAATTCCACGATGACCTGTTTAGGAGCTTGAAAAAAGACCTGACTTCCACAGATGATATCTCCGCAAATATTGCGAACCAAGCGCTGAAATTTTTAGAAAATATTCCTCAGGATTTCAGCTTCGCACCCTAAAAATTTCAGCTTCTGAAACTTCATAGAAAAAAAATTTATAGCGAAAATGCCACGATGACCTGTTTGGAGCAGCGAAACCCTAGAATCCCAAGCTCTGATACCAAATGTTGTGTAACCAACTCCAAAAATAGAAGAAATGAGATATCAACGCCTTAGAAATAAGCCACTTCGAGGGGGAAACCTCCAATACATTACATGAATGATCAATTCTTGGATGATACAATTCACAAAACCTCCTTTCTATATATAGGAGTCCATGGGGCCATAATATAATCCTAGTGGGCCACAATGTAATCCTAGCCGACCTAACAATAATAATTTAAGGGCACAATAATAACAAAATGGGGGTTACAAGGGTACACTAATAACAATAAGAGGTTACACTAACATAATAAAGGCTATACTATTTAATATAGGGACTTAACAATACATTATATC
>JAXQQM020086717.1:0-31317 GCA_034641835.2 Pinus albicaulis | reverse complement strand
CAGGCACTTAAGAAAAAACATAGAAGCAAACTAGGATCTGGTAAGTACTTTGAAACTATCCAGCCTTTGATACACTTCTAATAGAACACAGATTAAAAACGAAGGGAAACTTGAAGGCAACCTTTGGAGCATAAACTAGTGGGCTGGGACTCACCCTGATCCTCTCCTAGTTCTTCTTTACTTAGTTACTTCCAAGACAATCACAAAGATAACACAGAATGGCCTAAGATCTGATAAGTGCTTTGAAACTAGTCAGCTTTTAACACATCCTAAGGGAAACAATCAAATAGTCGAGCAAACAAGAAAGGGACTCAGGGCTAACCTTTGATTTCCTCAATTCATTCTTTACACAACATATATGAAAGTAACACTTAAAAATAACATTCAGCAGTGACGAAAAGATGAGGTAACGCCAGCATCTCTGTACTTAGACTGAATTAAATCATTCTCAAATAACACAGCAGAAAGAAAACATTTAAATAAAGATTTCTCAGCCAGAGAAGGTTACTGATATACAGTAGTCCCTAACACTGTTTAAACTGTTCTTTACAGTGGAAAATGAAACAAATTGAAAACAAAAACAAAATACAAGTTACAGTGAGAATAACATCACCATCAACATAGACCAGGATCCCATAAATCAGCTTGTATTGATGCTTCAAACCGGTTACAATCTTCAGATCCAATGTTTTAATCCATCTCTCTTCACAACCTAACCTATCTGCTACAAGCAGAGCTCCAAGAGCCGATGAAACCACTATTTACAGTCAAGAGTTTTCAGCTCAGTTACATAGAATGCTTCAGCAATTACATTGACAACCAACTGATCCAACCCCTCACTCATCTTCTATTGAAGTATTTATAGAAGGATGAGGAGGTGAGATCTGATAAAAAGATCTTAAATACAATTAATGCAGAATTAATGTCTTCCTGGCCCTTGGAGGCTCGATGAAGAAATCATACAGGTGTTCCACTGCATTAATGTGTTTACACTTATGAAGTAAGCTCGGAGGGAGCTTTTGTTGACCTTTGAGGCTCTGCGTACTATTAGGGTTACTCTGCAAACATTCTGTCATTAAATCTGGTGCAGAAATAACTTCTTTGGTTGTTCCGAGGCATAATTTCTGATCTTGTTCAATAAATTTATACTCTGATTGAGCATTCTGAGGAAATAGGTGGCACTGCGGTGGTTGAGGAATCAATTTGCCTCAAAGTATGGCGGTGGAGGCAACGTATCTGATGAACACTTTTAGGTTTTCCTTTAATCTGTGTTCTGAGTCGGGGATTAGGCTTTTGATAACCGTCTTAGCCGTAATCCCCGCCAATATATCCACTGATTTGCTGCTCTGGTTCACTGGGGTCTTCAATACCCGATACTCTTTCTCTGCGTCGATTTTGCCGGTATTTTTTGCTGTGCAGGGTTGTGCAGGTAGCAAAAGGCATCAATTCCGTTGAAAACGCTGATGAGACGTGAAAAATGGCTTTGTAGGTGATTTCCACGGAGGAATCGAGACATAAAGGATTGTCACCCTCCAGGTCTGAGAACCCTGTTTAAAACACGAACAAATGACTTCTTCCCTGCAAAATACAAAAAACACGTAAAAAATCTGGTTTATAGGTCAATCTGCTTTGGAGGGCGTGCGGGGAAATGGAGCAATCGGAGCCATTGATCGTATTGCGATCAACGGTCGGGGGAGTTCTGAAAAGTCAGCGGAGGAAAAAGGGGATTGTACGATGGAATCGAGCGGTTGCATGAGAACCGTCGATTTGCGAAGATCGACGGTGAAGATCGGCTTTCGAATGCGCCGGGGGAAATTTAACAGGCGGGCAAGTCCGCTAAAGGCCGGACAGAAGAAGTGATCGGCAACCATCGGATGGGAGGGCCCAAATCCGACGGTGGAGGTGGATCCCGCCGCAGGGCTTTGGTACGAAAGATAATGCACGGGTGAAGCGGAAGGACGATGGTTTTGGGAACGAGGAGGAGGACACGCGTCGGCCAGCGTGTGGAATCGCTGGCCGATGGGATAAAACCGCTACTCGACGAAAGGTGGTGCGGGATATATACCATGGTTTTTGGAAAAGAGCGCGGGGGAGGGGGTCCACCAGGTGAGGGGTACTCCGCACCGTTGATCCATGGGGCAGATTGACGGTCGAGTTTTTAACATAATTTCTTTGGCGGAAAATAAAATAAACCCGACTTTTGTGTTTTACGAAGGTTTTTCAATGTTTCGGGTAAAAAATAAATTCCAAGAGTTAAGCGCCTGTCGGACCTAGCATGTGGTTCTGGCGTCGGGGCATATGGAGGAAGAAAAGGCAGGGGCTTAGCCTGAGGGGTATAAGCCTAACGCATAGAAACGTGTGTTTTCTATGGTTTTTTCAAAGAATTCCAAAAGGAAATATAATTCTGATAAGGTTAAAACATGGGTTTTTTAACCTTGGGGAAAGAGATTAATGGAGGGACGAGGAATAACACATGGTTTGGTGGGGTTTTCACGAATAAAGGGAAATGGAAGAATGAAGTTAAAACGGAAGCAAGGGAGGGAAAAGAAAAAGGGATGCAGCAGTACTTGACTAGGATTTTCCTGGAATATCAGAGGCTGAGAGAAGGAAAAGTATGAAGAACCAACCAGCAGTTCATGATCTTACCAACAGACTTTAAGCACCAACAACTTAAGGACTTAATTTTTTTCTTAAAGGCTGCAAAGAATATTTAGCCACCAGCTGACATAATTGAAAAATATAGGTGGCTAACAGTGGCTCCACTTGGGGATGGTGCCTTCTTGAAGGCATCAAGAATTCAGACTTGATTTCTCTGGGATGCTGACCGGTGCCTGACCCATTGCTTGCTCTTGCTTTTCCTTTGACAAAATAATATCAGTTATGAAAGAAAGATGAATTTCATCAATACAACTTCTACCTACCCCAATCCTACTGATCTAACATTTTTTCTTCATCAGAGTGCACTTGGATTGGCAAACTCTATTCTCAACATTTTATTCTTTTGAAAGCAGGAAATCTAATCTATTTCTACTCCTTATTTCTCCCTGAACTCAGATTAAACAGTTGAGCTCAGATGTTTCTCTACCTAGTCTATTGTCTGTTGGGATTAAACAGTCCAACAAACTTTCATTCGCTAAATTCTACAACAGAAATTTAAAAATAGTCAAGTCAAGATTAAGCTGTTTGACTTGCTATGATCCATGGCATAAAAACAAGCTGCACATAGATTATTATTTGCAGAAATTTTTTAAATCAAAACAGAAGGCTTAAGATCTGAAAATTTCTTATTATGGCCTTCTCTTATATTCACATCTCTGTCTTTTCCTTCTTGGTGAGCTATCTTTGCTTCTCTTCTGGTTCAAGTTTTGAGCGAATTAGAACCAGGTCTTCTCTCCTATGACTCGGAAAATAAAAAAGTTTGAGTCATTTTTCTCTTGGGAACTTTGGTTCAGATTTTGAGTTTCTTTGAACCTTAATTTCTATTCCAAACTATCTACTGATAAGCCAATATTAAACAGTTTGGCAAATCAAATTTGCTACCCTATCAGCAGAAAATTGAAAGCTAATTAGTCAAGATTAAACAGTTTGACCAATTAGAAGTGTGTTTCAAGGAGTGGCATTTAATCTTGCACACTTTCAGATTTATTTTTCTTTTTGGCATGGGGCTTTGCCTTTCTTGTTTTCATTTCTGCCCTCTTTTCTTTCTTTCTTTGTTTTTGTATTTTTTGATTTTTCATAACTTCAAAAGCAATGGTGGATGAAATATTTACAGTGGAAAAAAGGTAAAAAAGGCTTCAAACATGAAATAATTTAAGAAAGGTAATGCTTAAGCATCTTGCCATTGACAGGACCCCCAAACAATTCTGTTCCATTCAGCTCTTGTAAGAAGAATGCATTGTTTCCAGCAACTGAATGAATGGAGTAAGGGCCAAGCCACAGATTGTAAAATTTACCATTCTTTCCCTTGTCTTCCCTCTTTGAGTCCCACTTTAAAACTTTGTCCCCAATCTTGAAATTGCTGGCCTTTGTTCTTCTGTCAAATATCTTCTTGATATTGTCTTGCTTCTGCAATGATTTGTTGTACACTTCCTGCCTGGTTTGCTGAAGGTGAATGGTCTGATTTATTCTTTTGATTATGTCATTTTCTTCAGTCTGTAACTCTTGAATTAACTTCATAACTGGTACACCAAGGCTATTAGGAAAAATTGCATCTGTACCATACACAAGCTGGAAGGGTGACATACCAATGGATTTCTTCAATGTTAATCTGTCAGCCCAAAGCGCATGAATTAGCTTTGTGTGCCAAGACTTTTTGTTGTCCTCCAACAGTTTCTTTATTATGTTCACTAAGCTTTTGTTGGAAGACTCTGCAAGTCCGTTACCCTGAGGATAATAGGCTGTGGAGTGTCCCAATGTTATCTGGTACTTGTGAAAAAATTCCACCATTTTCTTTGACCCAAATGCTGCTGCATTATCTGTGATGATCTTGGTAGGACATCCAAATCTGGAAAGGATATTGGTTTCTATGAATTTAATGATAACCGAATCATTGGCCTATCTACAAGGAATGGCTTCTATCCACTTAGTGAAATAGTTTGTGGCGGTAAGAATCCACCTGTGCTGGGCAGAGGATGGTGGATGGAGTTCTCCTATGAAGTCAAGTCCCCACTATTGAAAAGGGGCTTCAACAGTAATTGGATGCAGAGGAAGGGGTAGTAATTTTCTCTTGCCCTCGAACAGTTGGCATTTATGGCAAGTAGTTGTCAGTTTGTGTACATCAGGAAAAAGGGTGGGCCAATAGAAACCAGCCCTCAAAATTTTGTTGGCTGTTGACTTCCAGTACAAATGGCCTCCACACTCTCCTTCATGGAATTCCTACTTAATCTTTTCTGCATCAAACTCAGGAAAACATTTAAGCAATATACCGCTTGCATTTTTCCAATAAAGACATTTATCAATAATGCAATAGTTTACAGCTTTTAACTTTAGGAATCTTGCCTTTGTTTTGGATAAACCAGGAGGTGTATTTAGATTAAGTAAAACATAAACAATGTCAGTATACCAAGGAGAATTCGCAAAATGATCTTCAACAATGGGAGTTGAGAATTCTTCTTGGTTATCCAAAGCATCAATCATATTAATATCAAGAAGTTCACAATTTGATTCAGCCATTAACCTAGCTAGACCTTGGCCTTTGATGAGCTTAGTGGGTTTTATCTCTAAATCATATTCAAGAATAACTGCAATCCACTTACCTCTCTTACCATCCGGATCCTGTGTTAGAATGTCTTTTACAACCGAATTTGGGACGAAGGCAATGATGTGTGAATGAAGGATGTATACTCTGAAGTCTTTCAAAGCCTTTACCAAAGCAAAAGCCTGTTTCTCCATAATGTTATACCTCAAAGGGGCATCCCTCAATGCTTTACTAAAGAATGCAATGGGATGCTCTTGTCCTTGTGGATTTTTCTGTAAAAGGACAGCAGCTATGGTATGTTCTGATGCAAATGAGAAGATATAAAAATCCTTTGAAAAGTCAGGACTTATGAGAACCGGTGTCTTGGTTAACGCTTGTTTCACCAGTTCAAAGGATGTCTTTGCTTCGGAGGTCCATTTCACCCCTTGCTCCCTTTTCAACATGTTTGTGATATTCCTAAGGAGCTCAGCCAAGTTGGGGATGAACCTTCTCAAAAAGTTTATCTTTCCAATGAAAGACTGCAACTCTTTGATGTTTCGAGGATGAGAGATTTGCAATATAGCCTCAATCCTCTTTGGATCTATCTTTATGCCCTCTTCTGAAATGATGTGTCCAAGAATTTTACCTTCTTGGAGACCAAATAAAGTCTTCTTAGGGTTCAAAGATATCCCAAACCTTCTGCACTTCTCGAAAACTTTCCTCAAATGTTCTAAGTGTTCTTCATCTGTTTTTGAAAACACGGTTACATCATCGAGATAGATAATGATGAAGAAGCCCAATTCTTCCGAGAATGCTATGTCCATGGCTCTCTGAAAGGTTTCTCTAGCATTCATTAGACCAAAAGGCATTTTCACATACATGAAAGTGCCCCATGGTGTAGTAAAAGCTGTCTTTAATTGATCATCAGGGTGGACTAGGACTTGATTATACCCTGAATAGCCATCCAGCAAAGAAATTCTTTTATACCCCACCACCCTTTGCAAAATATGATCCATCTTGGGTAAAGGGTAGTTGTCTTTCAATGAAGCTTTGTTTAAATTTCTGAAGTCTATACAAAGCCTGATTTCTCCAGTCTTCTTCCTAACCGACACTAGATTAGATACTCACTCAGAATATCTAATAGGGACAATAATACCAGCATCGTGCATCTTCATGATTTCCTTCTTAACCAATGGCAACTGGACAGGGTTGATTCTGTGCAGTTTCTGTTTGAATGGTTTTTGGTTTTCTTTAAGAGGGATTTTATGCTGTATTATTTCAGTGTCATAGGATTTAAGATCTTCATAACTCCACGCAAAAACATCAGAAAATTCTTTGAACAACTCTAAGTATTTGAGTTTAATGTCAGCTGGTAAAGTTTTAGACAGTTTGATCAATTTTGGTTTTTCTTCACTGCCTATATTGCACTCCTCTACTTCAGTCTCTACAGGTTCCAGTTTTGGTTTATTGGCCACATCATCAAAATCAAACAGTTCTTCTAGAGGGGCCAAACCCTTGGGAAAACTATCATCTTTAGAATGCAGAGTTTCCAATTCCTCTGTTTCAGATTTTGCACTTGATTCTGTTTGGTTTCTAAGTTCGATAGTCTGAAGGTTTATATCTACCAGCTGTGGAGATGGTTCTTCTTCGCCAAGAAAATTTTCTTCACTGCAGTCTGTTTCATAATCTGAATCTAAACTATGGGGTTCAAACTCATTTCTGAATTGCATGAAGTCTTCTATTTGTTTATCTCCATCAAACACCTGCCAATATTTCTTGTTATCCGGGATAGCTGGTCTGAATTTTATCTGAGAGGTGTCATCATACAGCATTGGGTAGGTTCTAGCAGCAAAGGCTAAATTGTGGGCTGCAATATTTCTTTTTCTTGGGACAAAAGACAATGTGGACTCCTCAAATGTTTTCAAAAGATCTATGACATCATTCCTGTAGGCCCTAAGTCTGGGGTGATGTGCATTATATTCCCCATTAACTTGCCTAATGATTAGTTCAGAATCCCCATACACATTGATTCTCTTGGCACCTAACTTTTTCAAGAGATGCAAGCCTAAGAGAAGGGATTCATATTCTGCTATGTTGTTGGAACACTGAAAATTTAATTTACATGAGATACATTCTGTATGATTGTTTTCAGTGCTAGTAATCCAGACACCTCCACCAACATTTGTTCTGGTGCATGATCCATCAAAATACATAGTCCAGAGAGGAACATTTTCAGTTTGATGAATGGGCTTTGTATCTCTTGATTCCTCAAGTTTTTTATCGGGTTGAGGATCGTCTTCTTGACTGTCAAGTTTTAAGTTTAATGGATTGATGACTTGCAGTTCAAGACCTATATTTAGTGTGCTAGGATCTTCAGACGCAGTAGACCGTTTCGGCAATTCAGCGTTGTGTTCCTCTTCCTCCGTTCCAGCCATTGATTCTATTGAAAGGATTTGTTCTGTAAGTGTTTCATCATTGAACATGATGAAAGAATCAAGGCTCGTGTTTATAGCATAGAGAGGGGAGTTTTGAGGCCGATATTGACTTGTCACTATGTACTGCATGTGGGATTCCCTGTAAAGTCTTCTAGTCTGATTAAAAACAGGGATAGTCGCATAGGTCATGTCTATTTGCATGGTCCCCTGTAACTTAGCACCCCAAGACCTTGATAAAAGCATTCCATACTTTGGGGGTACATCAGCCACAACAACATCCATGACTAAACATTTGGCTGGAATCTGGGCTAAGTTAACACAGAGATCTTTTATCAATCCTAGACATTTAACTCTGCTTGAGTCAAAGGAGTACAAGTCTTTGTAAGGTCTGGTAATTTCAAGACCCAGGCTTTCCATTACAGATTTTGGCATTAAATTATGGGAAGCGCCTGAGTCATGCATAGCATTGTGCAGAATTTTGTCATGAATGTTTAAGCTTACATAAAAGGGAGGGACAGGACCCTCTTGGAACTTTCCTTCAATCTTTGGACCAAAAATAAGCTCTGGTTGGTCATCATTAAGATTGAGTGAATCTTCATTATCTTCTAAGTTCAAAGCTTTCAAAATTTTGGACCTATATACAGGTTGGGTAGCTAACTCAGTCAAAGGAACAGAAATTTTGATCTTTGAGATTTCCTGTTCTAGGCTAAAAAGGTTTTGATTCTTTAAAACATTGATTTCAGCCTTGTTTGCTGCCACTTTATCAGCAATAACAGCTTGCTGATTCGGTTTATCTACAGTTGAAACAGTTGTCTTTCTAGGGGTACTAACCGAGGTGCTAGTACTGCTACTGTTTGCACTCTGTTTTTCAACATTTTGAGTGCCTTTCCCTTTACCACTACCAGAATTTACAGCCACTGTTGTGTCCTTTTGTTTGATTGTTTTAGACTTAGTTGCAGTGCTGTTTTGAGAAGGCTTGTCAGAGGTTTTATTGTTGGGGGTTTTTTTATTAGACCTACTTCTGAGTTCATATTCCCTTGAAGGCTCTATGACAGCGTTTTCCATGTTTTGATAGTAATTCTCATTGTCATCTCTTCTGTCATCGTAAGGTGTATAAAGACCTTGTTTTTTATCATAATGAACCTCAAAGTCATCATCATCTATCCGAAATAAGTTTATATCATTATCCTCTGTTATTTCATCTGTTTGTTCAACCTCACTTAAAAAGTTTTGATGAAAGGGAGGAGTGATGTGTTGATCATCTTCCCTAAGTCTGTTTGGAGGCTGATTTCTTCTAACATTCTGATTCTGGTTTTGGTTTCTGTTTTAAGGAGCGTTCTGATTTAAACTTGCTTGCGCTCTCTCTAGAATGCTCATTTTCTTCATCATTTCTTCCATCATTCTTTCCATCTTTGAGCTTGAGGTGGAAGGGGTGGATTCCTCTCTAAAAGATACTCTCTTTTCAGCTTTCATCCTTGCTCTCTTCTCCATGAGGTTAACTTCCACAGAAAGAGCACCTCTTTGCATATCTTCAAGGGTTGCAAAGACTCTTTCTCTGAGTGAATATGTCATGTCAGGATCAAACCATTCAGGAAATTTGTTTAAGGCTGAGCCCTGCGAAGGTTTCAGTTCAGGGGAGAGTGCATTATACACACTGTTAAATCTGGTACAATAAGCTTGTACACTTTCCCTAGGGTTCCTATGGAGATTGTTGTAATCAGCAAGGACTTGGAGAGGATTCTTCCTTACTTCCCATTTGTTTAAGAATGTTTGATGGAAGGCTTGGAGGTCGTTAATACTATGGGGGGTTAAACCTTTAAACCATTTTCTCACTTCTCCACCCAAACTTTGAGCAAACAGTCTGATTTTGACAGACTCATTATCAATTTCATTTCTGTCAAATTAGTCATTCATCTTGTCCACATGTTGAGATGTTGTTATAGTATTACTAGCATCATATAATGGAATTTTGGACTGATAGTCCTGTGGAAGATTGACTAGTGGTACAGGAAGGACTAAGGGAGCATACCATGCTTCCATGATATGTGGTGGGGGCGGATTTACAAGAGGAGGTGTGGGTTGAAGTGGAGTGGTTTGAACAGTGGATGAAGGATGAACAGAAGTGGATGGAACAGCAGTAGATCTCTGAGCTGATCTTGGATGAGAGACACCTAGATTATGTAAGAAATGTAAATCAGGAGGTGTTGATTCTCTATTCCCAAGGGTTTCACTTGTTTCGGGAGATGAAAGTGAAGGCTCAGAATCTAACTGATCTAAATCACCAAATGACCTAGTTCTGAATGGGTTCAATAAGTCAATTTGTGATTCATGAAGAGCTGAAAGGTTTTCAGGGACTGAATTAGCTCTTAGGGGTGGTCTGAAAATAGTTGAAGATTGTATCTTAGGAGACTTCCTAAGAATTCTTTCTGGGTTATCAACTATTTCAGGAGGATCTGGGTCAGGATGGGCTCTAGTGTGAATCTTTTTAGGAGCCACAATGTTTATGTGTTTAGACCCAATCTAAACAAGAAAAGTTCAGCCAGATATGACCATCTTTAGACGGTTAACTAATCTGTTTTCTCAATTCGAATCCTGCAATCCTTTAACTAAATTTGAATGATTTTATAATGATAAGGGTTCTTTCCAGTGGAGTCTTAAGGTCTGTTCAGGATGGTGGAGTCGCCAGGTGGAAGGTTCAGAGTGTTTTCAAAGGAATGCACTGTCCACCACAGTGTTTGTGAAACATTCCTTTTCAGAGAAATCTCGAAACACAACAAACTCTAACCAGAGATTGACTGGGAGGGCATTCACCAGATATGTCACCCCCAAAAGAGGATGAGATCCAGAGGCTACCTGGCCCTTTCCAGACTCTGTCTAAGAGTATAGGGTAAAACACATGAAAGACGTATACAAGATATCAAAACTAGTGTTTTACTACCAATCTGAAATGTTTTTGGTATTTTCTGAATTGTTTATATTTGTGGTTTAAAAGAATGTCCTAGCTTTGCCTCAAAACTTAGCTACGGTTATGAAACAAAGACAGTCTATCCTTGTGGCTAAGCTAGCTGATTTTCCAAGGTTAGATAAAAACTTAAAAGAATCCTAGGATTGACCTAGTTTGTCACTGATTCAATTGATCTTCATCTTAATTACCATTTTCTTGGTAGTGCTTGGAAAGGCTGCTTTTTACTCTCAAGATGTTGTATGAAGATTCTGGGTAAGGAGTTCCCCAGCGGAGTCGCCAGAAATGTTAGTTCCTGGTGGCTTAGCTGCAAAATAGAACAATTGTCATGGAACCAGAGATTTTGAATTAAAAGTGTCCCCAGTGGAGTCGCCAGAAATGTTAGGTCTCTGTAACAAGCAAGATTGGCAAAGTCCGATCATAGAGTTAACATCATTTCAACCAACTTTGGGATTCTAGGATCTAGCCCTCCTGAATCCGGAGAGGGATCTCTCCAATATGTACAAAGATGGATATTGTCTTTGAAGTTTGGGGTGATGATATTAGGCTAGTTATTAAGGCCAAGGGTTTTGTTTGGTTTTCTCGGATGGTTGAACATAGTTGCTATCTGAGGCAGAAAGATCTATATGCAAATAGGTTCAAAGTTGAGAAGTTGCAAGCAAACAGAGTAAGCTTTGATTATAAAGAAAGATGATGGCAAGTTTTCAATCCATTGGGCTATGGAGTCATAAGAGAATTTAATTGAAACATTCAGGTTCAAGAGTAATCTATGGGGCAAGTCATCTATGCCTAAGGATCTCTTTAAAGTTTGATTTATGGAATGGGGTGATACAATAAGAAGGGGAAATAACAGATGCGGAACAAAGAGCAGCCCAGGATCTGGTAAGTACTTTGAAACTAGCCAGCCTTTGACCAGGCACTTAAGAAAGACATAGAAGCAAACTAGGATCTGGTAAGTACTTTGAAACTATCCAGCCTTTGATACACTTCTAATAGAACACAGATTTAAAACGAAGGGAAACTTGAAGGCAACCTTTGGAGCAGAAACTAGTGGGCTGGGACTCACCCTGATCCTCTCCTAGTTCTTCTTTACTTAGTTACTTCCAAGACAATCAAAAAGATAACACAGAATGGCCTAAGATCTGATAAGTGCTTTGAAACTAGTCAGCTTTTAACACATCCTAAGGGAAACAATCAAATAGTCGAGCAAACAAGAAAGGGACTCAGGGCTAACCTTTGATTTCCTCAATTCATTCCTTACACAACATATATGAAAGTAACATTTAAAAATAACATTCAACAGTGACGAAAAGATGAGGGAACGCCAGCATCTCTGTACTTAGACTGAATTAAATCATTCTCAAATAACACAGCAGAAAGAAAACATTTAAATAAATATTTCTCAGCCAGAGAAGGTTACTGATATATAGCATGGCCCTAACACTATTTAAACTGTTCTTTACAGTGGAAAATGAAACAAATTGAAAACAGAAACAAAACACAAGTTACAGTGAGAATAACATCACCATCAGCATAGACCAGGATCCCATAAATCAGCTTGTATTGATTGCTTCAAACCGGTTACAATCTTTAGATCCAATGTTTTAATCCATCTCTCTTCACAACCTAACCTATCTGTTACAAGCAGAGCTCCAAGAGCCCATGAAACCACTATTTATAGTCAAGAGTTTTCCACTCAGAAACAGCTACAACACTTCAGCAATTACATTGACAACCAACTAATCCAACCTCTCACTCATCTTCTTCTGGAGTATTTATAGAAGGATGAGGAGGTGAGATCTAATAAAAAGATCTCAAATACAATTAATGCAGAATTAATGTCTTCCTGGCCTGAGAGGCTCGATGAAGAATTTATACAGGTGTTCCACTGCATTAATGCGCTTATACTTATGAAGTAAGCTCGGAAGGAGCTTTTGTTGACATTTGAGGCTCTGCGTACTATTAGGGTTACTCTGCAAACATTCTGTCATTAAATCTGGTGCAGAAATAACTTCTTTGGTTGTTCCGAGGCATAATATCTGATCCTGTTTAATAAATTCATCCTCTGATTGAGCATTCTGAGGCAATAGGTGGCACTGCGGTGGTTGAGGAATCAATTTGCCTCAAATTATGGCGGTGGAGGCGGTGTATCTGATGAACACTTTTAGGTTTTACTTTAATCTGTGTTCTGAGTCGGGGATTAGGCTTTTGATAACCGTCTTAGCCGTAATCCCCGCCAATATATCCACTGATCTGCTGCTCTGGTTCACTGGGGTCTTCAATACCCGATACTCTTTCTCTGCGTCGATTTTGCCGGTATTCTTTGCTGTGCAGGGCTGTGCAGGTAGAAAAAGGCACCAATGCCGTTGAAAACGCTAATGAGACGTGAAAAATGGCTTTGTAGGTGATTTCCACGGAGGAATCGAGACATAAAGGATCGTCACCCTCCAGGTCTGAGAACCCTGTTTAAAACATGAACAAATGACTTCTTCCCTGCAAAATACAAAAAACATGTAAAAAATCTGGTTTATAGGTCAATCTGCTTTGGAGGGCGTGCGGGAAAATGGAGCAATCAGAGCCGTTGATCGTATTGCGATCAACGGTCGGGGGAGTTCTGAAAAGTCAGCGGAGGAAAAAGGGGATTGTACGATGGAATCGAGCGGTTGCATGAGGACCGTCGATCTGCGAAGATCGACGGTGAAGATCGGCTTTCGAACGCGCCGGGGAAAATTTAACAGGCGGGCAAGTTCGCTAAAGGCCGGACAGAAGAAGTGATCGGCAACTGTCGGATGGGAGGGCCCAAATCCGACGGTGGAGGTGGATCCCGCCGCGGGGCTTTGGTACGAAAGATAATGCGTGGGTGGAGCGGAAGGACGATGGTTTTGGGAACGAGGTGGAGGACACGTGTCGGCCAGCGTGTGGAATCGCTGGCCGATGGGATAAAACCGCTACTCGACGAAAGGTGGTGCGGGATATATACCATGGTTTTTGGAAAAGAGTGCGGGGGAGGGGGTCCACCAGGTGAAGGGTACTCCGCACCGTTGATCCACGGGGCAGATCGACGGTCGAGTTTTCAACATAATTTCTTTGGCGGAAAAATAAAATAAACCCGGCTTTTGTGTTTTACGAAGGTTTTTCAAGGTTTCAGGTAAAAAATAAATTCCAAGAGTTAAGCGCCTGTCAGACCTAGCACGTGGTTCTGGCGTCGGGGAATATGGAGGAAGAAAAGGCAGGGGCTTAGCCTGAGGGGTCTAAGCCTAACGCATAGAAACGTGTGTTTTCTATGGTTTTTCCAAAGAATTCCAAAAGGAAATATAATTCCGATAAGGTTAAAACATGGGTTTTTTAACCTTGGGGAAAGAGATTAATGGAGGGACGAGGAATAATACATGGTTTGGTGGGGTTTTCATGAATAAAGGGAAATGGAAGAATGAAGGTAAAACAGAAGCAAGGGAGGAAAATAAAAAGGGATGCAGCAGTACTTGACTAGGATTTTCATGGAATATCAGAGGCTGAGAGAAGGAAAAGTATGAAGAACCAACCAGCAGTTCATGATCTTACCAACAGACTTCAAGCACCAACAATTGCAGGCCTGAATTTGTTTCTTGAAGGCTGCAAAGAATATTTAGCCACCAGCTGATGTAATGGAAAAATATAGGTGGCTAACAGGATGTTCAATATATTTAGAGCAAATCCTACTATAAGTTTGATGAGGCCATGGTGAGCTAAGCATTGTTAATTTATCTCCCTCACCTTTTGGCTCATTTCCTTGATTGAATGTAGGAGGAATTAGGGAATGTTTAGTCTCTATTATAGAGGGAGATATCCTTGGAACCTAAGCTCATGTAGTAGTATGAAGTGGTATCCAAAAACCACACCGAGTCTTCCCTCAGAGGAAATGTATTTCATTATGTGAAATGCTACTTCATCCCAAGGGTAATGGAGGCTTTCTCTTCTCACCCCATTTTTGTCCTCAATGAATTCTTCATTTGGCAGAAAGAAACTCTTTTTAGCTGCAGTGCTGGAGACCCTATATTCTCTATTCCACTTGACTCTGAGAGGAAAAGTGGTCACTCTACTAGTCAATTAAGGTGTTATGGTGATTGCTAGATCTTTACCAAAGTGGTGGCCCTATAATCTTCTTATGAGTGCAGGGCCACTGCAAATTCTTGAGCCAAATCATCATCAAAGCTCTTGAGGAGATCAAATAATCCTAGCCACTGATGATTTATAAAAATATCAACCACTTGAGGGTGTAAATTGATTCTCTTTATAACCGTGGGTTCCCTTCTGTTAAAACCTCCCCCCATTTTATGGTTGTGTCAACGAGGTTGCTGGATGGTTTTTTTCTGAGAATATTGGTAATTTGGGGCCTTAAAGATTAAAATTTAACACAAAATCAGATTACCTTGATTCTATTTCTTTAAGCAACCTCTTCAATTCCGAATTATTGTTGTGACTGTGTATAATTTTTCATGGAAACAATTCACAACTTTGTGAGGTGACATCCACTTAAATATGACCTCTAGTGTTTTCTTTCTTGGGATATTGTGGTTTTGGGTGTCAATACAGCATGTGAGTGGCTCTCACTACAATTCTGATCACTATGCAGCCTTCTGTGGAGTTTCCTGTAGCATCATCATATTTCTTGTAGCGTGGGTTTGTATGGAGCCTTAAACCTTGGTGTGGAGTTATTTGATGGCATATTCCACTCTTCATCTCTAACTGCTCTAGAAATTCTCAATGGAATGAAGATAATGATCCAAAACATCCCTTTATGTCAACTTGAAAAAAATTGGAGCGGAGTGGTGACTTGGAATTTGGCATGGGAATTCCTCTTCTGGACCATTGGTACCACTCGACTTAATGATTGTCATTTTCCTCAGAATCACCTCCATCTACCCATGATTTCATCCTTAATTGATTTGACTACCTAGGTGGCATGCAAAAATTCACTTCTCATTCAATTTAACTTCACGAGGGTGGCCAAGTTAACTGACCACCTTTTTGCCTTAAATTAACCTATAATTCTCAACATTAATTCATTTTGGCCAATATTATGCATAGCGAGAGGGTGAAGGGCCATACCTAAGCCTAGCTACTGCTAAGGAGTTGTATAAATTATTTGATGTAGGGAGTTGGAGTATGGTGATAACCATAATTGTTTTTTCCTTTACTGTGTTTTTTTTTATACATATTTTATGAGTGATCAACTTATTTCTAGGTAAGTTTCTTAACACTTTTATTTGCTTGTTCTTTTTGTAGGTGTTTCATGGAGGTCCTTAGGTGCTATTGCTGGTGTGGTCTTCCTTCTAGATTCTTCTGGTGGTCAGATAGAGCTAAATCCATCAACTTCCTCTCATTTTTTAGGCTTGCTGTGTCATGTACAGGATTGTAATAGGAAGTGATCAAGTTACTGTAGCGGTCCCATTTATGTTGCTTGGGAGCTCCATGTTGCTAAGAAATGAGAAGAATCAATGTAGGGATGTTAGGATGGATCTATGGAGTGAGTGGAGCGATGGAAAGATGAGGGTAGAGGTCCCATGTCAAGATGTAGTTGACCTAGCTCATAATGGACAAAAAGAGGGTTTAGAGAGTGAATACTTATACATGGATTGGAGTGAGGGTTAGGAGTTGTAGGTATGGGAAAATAATTATTTTCATGCTGTTCTTGAAGGTTAGGTGTCATTGAGTGAGATTCCTTTCTATCAGATGAATTTCCTATGGCAGTACAAGGTCTCCTATAGCACTACAGGAAATCCTGTAGCAACCTAGGACATCCTGTAGCACTTGTAGAGAGGAAAAAAAAACATGGGATTTTTTCTCACCTGAAGGGAGAAATGGATGGTTGGATGCATGCTGGGATTTCTCATGAGGTGGGTAGGTAGAGGAGAAAGAGACGAGAGGAAGAAAACTTCTCCTCTTTGTTGAATTCGTCCTTGATAAGCAACTTGTAAAATAGAAATAATTGAGTGTGTAGGCATTTTTTTCATCTTTTATTTTTATATTTTTCTCTTTTTTCTGTTTTCTTTTGTTGAAGACAGGTGGGCTTCCTCCACAAATATTTTCAACCCACAAGCTTGCCTTGGGCGCCTCAAAGAGGTTTCCACCCAAGGCTCCTTTATTTCTTTGTTTTTTCTTTTTTTCTGCTCCAGAATCGCCTCATGGAGGTTTTCAACCCAGGAGTTGGCCTTGGATTTCTTAGAGAGGTTTTCACTCATGCCTCATTATTTTTAAATTTTTTTTTTTTTTTCTAGGAATGGAAGGTGGTGAAAACTATGGAGCTTCCAATGACATACACCTCCTTGTTTATGGAATTAATAAACTCAACTCTAGACAGGGGCTTCTTGTACACTTTGAGCATCTAACCATTGAAAAGCAGTGGGATCCCCTCCTCATCTATGTTTCTGATCTGAAAAAATCCATTATCATAGAATTTTTCCACTTGGTAAGGTCCCAACCATATTTTCATTAATTTTCCTTTGAAATCCTTGAACTTGGAGTCATAGAGCATCGCCCAATATCCTTCTTGAATTTTTTTTTCTTTAATGTATTTGTCATGCCAAACCTTCCTGTGAAGCTGAATTACCTATGTTTGAAGGAGGGCCTACATTCCGAACTCATCCAAACCATTTAACTACAACAAAATTTCTTGCTGGGCCTTTTTGATATCCAAGTCTAGCTCAACTGCCATTCTCAAGTTGTTGTACTCACACTCAATGGAAAGCAGAGATTTATTCCCATAAAATAAATCATGAGTAAACCCTATGGTTGTCTTCCAAGTGGTATTGTAAGCCCAAGTGGCTTCCACCAAACTGTCTGCCCAATATTTCTGTAGTCTCTCACAACCCTGGTGAGGATATTCTCTAAGGCTCTATTTGTTACTTCCACCTGGCCATTTTGTTGAGGATGATAGGAAGTGGAAGTCTTATGCTTTATCTTGTGTCGCCTCAGGAGGTTTTCAATGATATGAGATGTAAATTTAGGCTCCTGATCAGTGAATCCCTATTTGGGATATCCAAATTTTTAGAACACATTCTCTCTTATAAACTCAACTACCGTATCCTCGGTTGCCAGCTTTACATCCCTTATTTCAGCCCACTTGGTCAAGTAGTCAGTGTAGACTATGATATACCTCTCCTACCCATATGGTGGATCAATGGGTCCAATGAAGTCCATGCCCCATTTTTCAAATGGCTCTAGAGCCACCTGAGGGTGTAAAGGCATTTCATCCTTCGGTGTAGGCCTCCCAATCCTTTGGCACTGGTCACATCTACTGGTGTATCTCATGGCGTCTTGGTGGAGAGTAGGACAATAGTAACCTGGCTATAAAGCTTTGAAGGTTTTCCTTTTTGCAACAAAGTGGCCTCTATAAGGACTATCATGCCATGCCAAGAGGATGTCAAAAACCTCTTGCTCCCTCACATATCTTCTGATATTTTTGTCAGGACCCAACTTGAAGAGATTTCCACCAATCTAGGTGAAAGGAGAGCTTTTCCTGGTAGTCTTTCTCTTCTCTCTGGATGAAAGGTTTGGAGGTAATTTTTCAGCAACCAAGTAGTTCACTATGTTAGAAAACCAAGGAGAGAGTGTTGAGATAGAAAATAGGTGTTCATCTAGAGGCTGATCATCCACCATCTCCTACTCATCTGCAAGTAGAGTTATTATGGATAAGAAATATGCAAACACATTCTCCTTTCCTGGTTTATCAATAGTTGTTAAGTCAAACTATTGTAATAACAACAACCATATAATTATTCTAGAATTAACATCAGGTTTATTCATTAATTACTTGATGAATTCATGGTAAGTATGTACAAAGGCCCAATAACCAGTAATATAATGCCTAAATTTCTTTAAGGAATGGACAATGGCTAAAATCTCCTTTTCTGTGACAGTGTAGTTAAGTTCATCTTTGGACAGATTCTTGTGAATGAAATAGATGGCATAGGGTAATTTTTATTCTAACTTCCCCAAGGCTGCCCCCACAGCTTTATCTGATGTGTTTGTGTGGATGTGGAAAGGAAGAGCTCAGTTTGGACCTCGGAGAATGGGGGTAGTAGTTGGCTTTTCCTTAATTAGCTCAAAATATTCTTGATAGAGAATGGACTAGAGAAAATCATAACCTTTGGGCAATATTCCAAATAATAGTGAAGCCAATTTACTGAAATATTTAATGGAACTCCTATAGTAGCTAGGCAAACCTAGGAAGCTTCTGACATGTCTATGATTTTGAGGAACATGAACCATTTTTACGATGGTGATTCTATTTGGGTCTACCTGTATTCCTGTTTGTGATATTGAGTGGCCCAGGAGTACTCCTTTTTTTTTTAAAGAATTAAAACCTTTCCAAATTTAGGGAGAGACACATTTCAATGCACCTTCTCAACACTTTTCCAAAATTGGAGAGAGCTTCCTGTAAATCATCCCCATAAGGTGTGAAACCGTTCATGTAGATTTTGACAGAGTCATGGATTAGTTTGGAAAAAATTATCAAGACTGCTCTTTGGAAAGTAGTTGGGGCATTGCACAACCAAAAGGGAAGGAATCTGTAAACGAAGGTGACCGAAGGACATGTGAAAGTAGTATTTTCCTGGTCCTCAAGGCTAATTTGGATCTGGTTGTACCCAGATAACCCATCTATGAAATAAAATAACTTCTTCCATGCAAGGCCATCCATGGCTTAATCTATAAAGGGCAAGGGGAAATTTCCCTTCTTAGTAGCCTTGTTAGGTTCCCAGTAGTAAAAAATATTCGTCATTTTGCATTCTTCTTTGGGACTAGGACAAGAGGAGACACCGACTCACTATCTGATATGGGATAGATGAAACTTGCATCCAATAATTTATGCATTTCTTCTTTCACTATGTACTTTAGAGCACGGTTAATCCTCCTTTGGGGTTGGAAAATAGGCTTGAATCCTTTTTTAGTGTAGATATTATGTGTGCACACCGAGGGATGCACCCCTTTCATGTCTTTGTAGTCCTAAGAAAATGCATCAAGATTTTATTTTCAAGGGTTGGCATAGCTACTCTTCTTCTTTGGCTTAAGAGGGGGGAGTTATTTTCAGAGTTTTTATGGGCCAAATTCCACATCCTTGGTGGTTTCATAGGTTGAATCAAATGTGTGCAGATCCATCCAAGGGTGGCTTTTAGACTCTTTCACTAGGTCATCAAGTGAACTACCAATGGGGGGATGGTTTTGAATGATGTGTTCGATGCGCTCATCATAATTAGGTTTCCCCTCTCTAAGAATAAAATCTATGGTATGAATGGGGTAGGGAATGGCGTTGTATACTTCATTGTCTTCTTCTTTATGCTCCAACCACAAAGGTAGGTCATGGTCAATGGAAGGCTGGTGTAATATTCCCAAATGGGAAATGCAGGAATATAGTGAAAAATGATGGAAAAATAATGCAGATCATCATAATAAATTAAGAGGCCAATATGGATACCATTCATATGTTATTAAAATAGCAAAATATACATAAGAAATGGGCCATAAGATTCATAACAAGAAATACAAGCCTCCAATTGATGAAATCCCTCAATATGAGGTGTCGGAACTATATAGAAAAGCTAGAAGAACCTTACAACATTATTTTAATATATTTTTTACAAAATTTTATTTTACATCGGATATAGGGCTGATATGTGCCTCAAAAGATAGATCTATATCAGATTTGAGCACTATACAAGCTCCTTTAAAGAACCCCTTAAGGGTTTTCAGCAAAACACCAAGTATAAGTTGTAGATCTGAGATCTAAGACTGTAGATCTACTGAAAATATAGATATGGAAAGTGTGGCTGATCTGATATGATTAATAAAATAGCCTCCTCCAATAGATACTCAAAGTGAAAGGAAGATCCCCTTCACTTGAAAATCAACTCTCCAAATGGTGTGCCAAACCACCCTGCAATTCCTCCTACAGAAATAATGCAGATCTGGAAGTAAAATGTGTTGTAGGGATGAATAACCAATTGGACTAATTCCAAGATCTAAAAATAAGCTCAATGGCCTTCAATATTTTCCTCCCAGTGGAAAGGAAGCCTCCTCCACTGAAAAGAATCATTGAAATGGCCTAGATTTAGAGATCTAATCACCACTTGCTGCAACCTGAAAAAAACCAAACCCTCAACAAGATCTGTGCTGTAAAAGAAAGATGAAACTTGGCCTTAAGCTTGATAGTGGACAATGTAGTACAAAATATCCCAAGAGGCCTCTCAAGGTAAGAGGTAGGATTCCCAATCAGGAACACCCTGTGCTAAACAACACTCTATCTCAGCTAAACAACAAGAGAAAGATATTTTTCCAAATAGACCATATATTCAAAAATATAATAAACCCATACATAATCAATATGGCTGCCATCCTCTTCCTTAAATAGAATATGAGCTTGCAAACCCTAAGCCCCATCCAAAAATATCACTACATTCACACAAAGCATCTCCATTTAAAACTATGCTGTCCCTCATTGATGACCACTCCTCCATGACAATGTTGTTGATTTGGTCAAGGTTGACCCAGTCAAAGTCATCTAGCCCCTTTCACACTAAGGGTGCTTTAATTAAGCTACCAAGATTTGTCTCTTTCACATTTGGCATTGATTTATTCATTATTAAGGAGAATTATGTACCTCCTTTGCCCTCTTATTCTTTAAACAAAGCAATAAAACAAAATTGAATATTCCAACTAGCTCATGGATAATTGGGAATATTACAGTTGGACAAGATGATATAACACCGGTTATTTAGACAAGGGCCCATTCTTTATAGTCATGTTTCCAGCCTGATAGCTGATATAAGCATTGACAGTGGCTAACCAAGGTCTTCCTAAAATGAGAGGATATCCATTAAACTTGGTTTGTGGATGGAGGACTAGGAAATATGTAGGGTACTCCTAAGATTCATTTGAAAACATAACATCCTCAACAATTCCTTCCGGAGCTACTATGGACCAATTTGCAAGTTGCATAACCATTGTGGTTTTCCTCAAAGTCCCTTGGAGGTTGAGTTTAAGCATAGTTTCCCTAGTAATTACATTGATGGAAGCCTCGAGATCAATCAGAGTATTGAGGACTATGACACATTCGATGTGTACATCTACTACTAGACTACCAGTGTCCAGGTACTTTGGGAAGATCACCCTTCCCAACATTAAGTCGGACAGTTGTCCCACTACATTGATGATGGGGGTATCTTTATTTTTTATCCCATGTTTCTTAAAGAACTTTTCCTTGATGAGCCTATTGTAAATAGGAACATCCTTAATGTCCCAAAGAAAGGGTATTTTCACACTCAAATTTTTCAGTTCTCCCAGAATTTCAGTCTCCTCTAGGGTGTACTGACTAGAGTGGATCAAGTGCTCAAGGAAAGGAGGTTGTTGGATATGAGTGTTATTTTATTCCTTTTCCTCCTCAACCTCTGCAAGTGGAGATGGAGGATGATTTTCCGGGATTACTCTTCCTGACCTGAGATTGATCTCATGTATCTCCACAGCATAAGATGGATATGATGTCTCTCCACTTTAAATATGTTGTGATTGCTTGATGTTTGAGTTCGGATTGGGCTGGGCAGGCATCTAAGACAAATTAGGTGGAGCAGAATGGGTGAGAGAAGTTGAGGTTGGGGTGGAGGAACTAAAGCATGTGGTTGATTATGTTGGGTCCTCCACCCTTGTGATGGGTTTCTCCATTGAGGTGGTTGAGGAGCATATTGATAGAAAGGTTGGTTCATAGGATATGAGTGATATGGAGGTGTTGGGGCCTTTATTTTGAAGAAACTAATTTTTCAGTTGTGGACTATCAGTTGCAGATAGAGCAAGTCATTGAGAGTTGTTGCGGGAGGTAGAGATCCTTTGCGGGTTGTAGAGAGTTGGTGAGTAGGTGGAGGAGTGTGAATAGGAATAAACAGAGGTGGCAAGGATAGTCGACATCGGATAGGATGAAAGACTCCCAAAAGAAGAGCCAAGTGTAGAAGAGAACAGGGAATAGTGGAGTGCAGCAGAGGAGTCAAGCAGAAAAAGAGCAGAGACTACCAGTTCTAAGAGAAGAAGAAGGCAGTTAGTGAGTTCTAGGGTTTTTGGGGTTTTGTCATGTATTGAGCTTTGTGGAGTCTCGTATGTAATGTACTGCACATGAAATCTAATGCACAGAAAGGTGTTTTGTGGATTTGAGTTGTGTATCGAATTTTAGGTCCCTATATTACTAGTATAGTCCCTTATTGTTATTAGTGTAACCCCCTTATTGTTATTATTGTACCCTTGTAACCCCCATTTTGTTATTATTGTTCCCTTAAATTATTATTGTTAGGTCGGATAGGATTACATTGTGGCCCACTAGGATTACATTATGGCCACATGGACTCCTAAATATAGAAAGGAGGTTTTTTAAATTGTATCATCCAAGAATTGCTCATTTATGTAATTTTTTGGCGGTTTCCCCCTCGAAGTGGCTTATTTCTAAGGCGTTGATATCTCTTTTCTTCTATTTTTGGAGCTGGTTACACAACATTTGGTATTAGAGCTTTGGATTCTAGGGTTTAGCTGCTCCAAACAGGTCATCGTGGCATTTTCGCTATAAATTGTTTTCTACAAAGTTTCAAAAGCTGAAATCCTGAGGAAGATTGTCTAAAAAATTCAGAGCTTTGTTCACAATATTTTCGAAGATATGATCTGTGGAAATTAGGTCTTTTTTCAGGCTCCTAAACAAGGTCATCGTGGAATTTGCGCTATAATTTTGTTTCTACGAAGGTTGAGAATATGAAATTTTTAGGGTGCGAAGCTGAAATCCTGAGGAAAAACATCGCAAAATTTTAGATCTTGGTTCGCAACATTGTTGGAGATATGATCTGTGGAAGGTAGTGCTTTTTCAGGCTCCCGAATTTCATCTCAAAGAGGTGATCGTGGGAAAATTTCAATAACTCTCTCTCTGAGCATTGGATTGGAGTGCCATAAAAATTGATCGCAAGTAAGCGGACTGTAGTTTCTTGGCTATCAATTTCAGAGGCGAAGGAAGAAACAATGACACGTGGCAAGTTGTACAAGTTCACTCTACTGAACCAGTGCATAATTAGGTCATTGTGGGAGATTGGACATAACTTTGTCTTGGAGAAACCAAATCAGGTCAGACCTATGGCATTAAAAAGAGAATTTAGAGGGCTACTTCAGTGTTTAATTTTAGATATTGAAGAGCCGCAATCACAGAGATAATCCAATTTCAATATCAAGCTCCTCAAAAGCAAGAAAAAGGTGTGTATTTTTTTTTTTATGAATTGCATAAGTCTTGTTTGAAAAATTAAATTGAATTGATTCCAAGGGCATATTGTAGAATAGATATCAGTATTGGGTTCTAAAAAATGCCCCGTAAAAATAATTCAACACCCATTAAGCCTTCAAAAGGCTCTATTATTGTTGGGAAAAATACTGAGAGGGGGGGGTGAATCGGTATTTAGGGCAAACTAAAACTTTTTAGTTTTTCATGCTATAAAACCCATACGCTACTTTGATGAAGCCAACTAGTGTATACACGCGGATATCCTTCATAAAACTCGCGTATACACAGAGATCTATTTATGCCATTAATTCTTCACTTATATCATTCCATCATTCATTCATTAGAAGTTCTATAAATAGTAAACATGTGCAGTAAGAACAGAATAAACCATCACACATGAACACCAGGATTTTAGGTGGAAACCCAATTCGGGAGAAAACCACCGCTGCAGTTGCTTAGCCTTCAATATTTTATTATAGAGAAAACATCTTACAACATATGTGCTGGCGCAGACTCCTACCAGCACGCAGCCACCCACCTGCGCTCGTTTACCAGCCTCTCCTGGAAGGGAGCTCCAACCCCCTGACTTGTTTACCAGCCTCTCCTGGAAGGGAGCTACGACCCCCTGCTCTCGTTTACCAGCCTCACCTGGAAGGGAGCTACAACCCCCTGAATGAAGGCTACAACCCTCAACACCTCTATGGACCACGTTTCATCAATTTTCACACTGGATCCAAAGCTTCCCTTAGGACATAACTTGCAGGCCTCGTTTCATCATATTTTCAGACTGGACCCACTCCACATATTTAAGCTCCATCATACAACCAAACTAAAACAGACAACTCAGAACTGTAGAATACTGATAGCAGCAACACAGCAGAACAGATCAGACATTTCATACCCCATGCTTTAGCAAACCCTAGTTTGCATACACGCTTTCCTTTCACTGATATCGCGTATATACATGCTTCTGTTCACATAAACCAGCGTATACATCTGTACATATTAGAGTTAATTTCACTGCGCATACACGCTTTCTCTTCAGCGAAGATGCGTATATACGCGCTTCTTCTGCGTCAAACCAGCGTATGGTTCTTCAGACATTTAGGTCATTGCAATTCTTCAGAATAGATTCATCACACAAATTTTACCCTTTACTTCAGATAGATGTTCGTCTCATCTCAGATCTAATCATTCCATAAATAGATCCATCAAATACAAATACATTCCAGATCTAGATTCCCTTCTTCATCATTTCTTCATTGGTGCATCATGCATTCAGATCTATCATTCAACTGTAACCCTTTCCATTCAGATATCCTTCAGAGAGAAGTATTCATTCAAGCTCAGACATCTTGCACCCACACTCATGATTTGCACAATGAATTTCTTCTCTTTATATAGGTTTACCCTTTTTCAATACCATGAGCCCCTTTTTTCAATACCATGAGCCAAAACAATACCATGAGCCCAAAACTACATTGCTTCCGATGGTATTCCTGGACGGGGTCATTTAGACGAATCATTACCCAATACAATGGGTCAATACCATGGTGGTTACCCCTAGTTTTGCACTTTATGAGCGCTTTTGCCCATACGCGACTTGGCACGTACTTTACCGCGTGCATACGTGACTTCTCCTAGGCAAATCCACGTATGCCTTGAGACATACTCTTTTCATCATAGATCTAGCACATATTGAATTCCTTTCTTCATTACCTTCTGTACTCTCTGTAGATACATCAGATTTTCATCTTTAAACAGGTTCATCAAGACATATTCTATCAAGTAAAACTTCATCAAGTAAGTTGCCATCATCTTCATCAGGTGGGTTGCCATTCAAGAACAACTCTCTACATCATATTGTCAACAAACATCATATCACATCAGATTTACATCATTTACCAAGTCCATCAAGTCAAGAATAACTTCATCAGGTGTATTTCCATCAAGGACAACACATGCCAACAATCTCATGTCTTCATCTTCATTCAGTGGGTTGCCATCAAGGACAACACTCGGCATCATATTGCCAACAATCTCCCCCTTTGGACTTGATGGCAACCACGATGGTGTTTGATCACCACAACAGATAGGTACATTAAGAATACAATGACACCATGTCACTCTCCCCATTCTTTGACACCATTCTTTCTCTTCATTCAAATTCTTTCTCTTCATTCAAACACCATGTCACTCTCCCCCTTTGATATCAAGGGCAAAGGGCGGATCAAAAACCAACATACTCTCCCCCTTTTCTCCTCATGTGGAAGAAGCGTTCTGCAGATCTAATATTTACTGAAGTGACCAAGCTCCCCCTGAGTTTATGCTGAATCTTCAAACATATTTTCCAATGGAGTACATGACAATATGAATTTCCTATCACCAAATACTCATACTTACATCAAAGATCCAACCAAGTGGATTTACATATGAGACTCAAATGCCCAACCAAGTGGGTTTACATATCTCAACTCAACTACCCAACCAAGTGGGTTTACAATTTTGACTCAGCTACCCAACCAAGTGGGTTTACAAAATTTGACTCAGCTACCCAACCAAGTGGGTTTACAAATTTTTCAAGTCCTTACATGACTGTATATTACAATTTTCATCATGGGTCTCAACAAGACCTTTTCATCAAATTACAAATATGACCATTTATGACCAATACCAGAAAGACTTCAAAGAACAATTTTCAGAATCATCATAATGCCAACAATGCATTATACTCAGCAAAGCTAATGCTCCCCCCGAATCTGTACATCCAAGCATCCTTTCCATATGACTAAGGCTCCCCCTTAGTTTGTGCATCCTGAACAATTTCATCAACAAATCATCAAGGCATCTTTATCAAAACATTAGAAATAGAATTATGAGAAATGGAACACCACCATAGGTACCAAACAGTATCAGAGATATCAAACAGCATTGCAGCTGTGCTGAAGAAAGCTGACCCCAAACAGAAAATGTCAGCAACCAGACATACACGGTTTTATGTGCATGAAATCGCGTATATACGCTACTGTGTTTCAGGAAACCCGCGTATCCAATACCATCTTCTATATTTTAACCAGATCTGATCCTTTGTGATAAAAAGACAGTGTTCAGCTTCTTTCTGAGATATTTGAATGCTTCCCTGGACTACAGATAGATAGAACAGTGTAGTTGAGTCTTCAAGCGTCATCCAACGGTTGTAGCATAAGCACATTAGTAACCAAGCCTTCATATTCTTTGCAGCATCAATACAATCTTTCCAAGAGAGATTATCATACCAGCACAACATCTTCAAATATGTGTCAATTATCCATGTGGTCCAATATCACCATGATCTTTAAGATTTAACATGAAGTAACATATGTAGACAAAAGATCTCAACCATAGTAACAAACTTTGCATGATCTATTCTTATTTCTGAATCAAACGACTTCCAACTTATCCATGTGTGAGCATAAAAGATATTTTTCAGCAAATAGGGCTCAAAATCTCATCATAATAAGCCATATACCAAGACATCATCATTTGAGCATGAGTATCACAATAACCAAAGAATAAGCAGTCATAGTGCCAACAATGCAATCATTAGTATTCAACCTGCTGCTCCCCCTGAACTAGTGCTCCTTCTTAACTTGTGCAACCTGAACATATTCATCAGCAAGTTATCAGCAACAATCTCTATATGATCTGTCCTTATCTTTGAATTATAAGACTTTCATCTCATCAACGAATACTCTTCATCAAAAAGCAAACAGGACTCATCCATAATCTTCAACATAAGACATCAAGTATCATATCATCATTTTTAGAACTGAGAAGTTGAGTCAATAATACAGTTATTAACAGTCACACTGATGCTCCCCCTGAACCTCTGTTCCTGATCTTCAGATGTCATCCCAATTCTCTTATCATAAATGCATACGCGACTGTGTCTGCTGGAACTCGCGTGTATACACGACTTGTGTTCATCGAACCCACGTATGGAAAGTGAAGCATAGAAATTTTTCACATTCCTTCATCTCCCCCTGAACTTGTACTTCCTGTACCTGTCTTCTTCATATCAGATGCTCTGTCAGAAATACATATAACCAGAAAAATCAAATCAACCATGAGAGACATCATACATTGCTCCCCCTGTGACGATACATTACTAAATCTCATAATGTATCCCACATCATTCCTGCAGTCAATCAGAGAAGTAAGCTTCAGAAGCGGATGACTGCAGTAGGGTCAAAATTCCCTACGTTTCTGATCGGTCCTCCATCTTTTTCCAGATTTGTTTGAACTTTCTATTTTTGTGCTGGAAGTTATCCAATTTCTCATATCTGTTCAACCTGCATTCTTTTTCTACATGTCCATACTTGTTACAAGAATAACATCTCATGTGTCCAGAGAAATAAGCATAAGAATCATAATGAGTATTTTTAATCTTCCTCCTTTTACAATCAGCTGCTTTATGTCCATACTTGTTACATGAAAAACAATATCCCTTGAAGAAACCAGAGTACCTTTCTATGTAGGAACTGTTTGTTTGAGGCTGAAATGATCTGCTCCTACAATTTGCTGCAACATGCCCATAGTTATGACATTTAAAGCATTCAACATTATTGACTGATTTCCTTTGAGTTTTCATCATTGTTGGTTGACTTTTTGTTTCTTTCAACACTTCAGATTTTGCATTGACATCCTCTGAATTTTTAGCACTTCCTTGTGAGCTAGATTCTCCTTTAACAGTTTCATGGAAACCAAGACCAAGTTTGATAGCAGGAGACCTTTGATTACTCAAAATATTGTCCAAAATATTAGTACTATCATGAAACCTCAAAAGTTTAACCTTTTCTTCTAATTTACCTTTGAGAATGTTTACCTCAGCCTCCAAGGCTTGACATTGCTTTGTCATGCTTTCTTCTTTTCTTCTTCCATCTTCAACTTGATCCTTCAGATTTAGAATCTCTTCTTTCAACCAATCTTCATTTCCTTCACATGTTTGTTGCAACTCTTCATTCTTCTTATTTGATTTTTCCATATCTTCTTTGAGAGAGATGATTTCTGCTTCAAGGCCTTCCTTTTCAAATGGTTGTAGAGGTTCCTCATTCTTCTTACTTGATGCTTCAAGATCTGCTTGCAGAGAGATGATTGCAGCTTCAAGTCCTTCATTCTTTTTGCTTGATTTTTCGAGATCTGCATTTAGATTGTTGATTTCTGCGTCTAGTTCTTTAATTCGATTGGATGCATAAGTATGAAACCTTTGATACTTGTCCACCTGTCCATTCAGCATTTCTATTTGTTCTTTCATTTGAGAGATCATCTCTTTGTAGATATAATCTTTCTTATCAATTTCCTTTTGTTGTTCTTCAACTTTGATCTTGATAGCTTCTTCTAGATCCACAACTTTACTTTCACTATCTTCACTATTGTTTGCACAAAGAAGAGTATTACAAGGACCCCAATCACTATCTGATTCATCTTCTTCAATTTATGCTATACAAGTTTTCTGAGATATCTTCTTGTTTCGAGTAGCCTTCTTCTTTTGCTTCTTTGCCATGAGTACTTTCAGATCATGGTCAGAATCTTCTTCATCTTCACTGGACACTTCATCATCATCTTCATTTGCATAATAACTCTTCCTCTTTTCAAATTGTTTCCTTTTACCATGTTTTTCTCTATAAGGACATTTAGCAGCATAGTGACCAACTTTTCCACACTCAAAACATTTGAAGGGAAGCTTACCTTTGAATCTTCCAGTACCTAGTTGGAGCTTTCTCACAAAATTCGCTTCTTCTTCATCGGATATATAGTTGGATTCTTTGACAACTTCCTTTTCTTTTCCTCTTGTAGATGCCTTAAAAGCAGCTTCTCTTATTTGAGAAGGACCTCCTTGTCTCATTTCAAAAGCAGTCAGAATACCATGCAATTGAACAATAGAGAGAGTTTGCAGATCTTGCCTTTCTTCAATAGCTGAAAATTTAGAGTCAAATTTTGAAGTCAAAGATCTTAAGACTTTTTCTACCAGAGTGGTATCAGTTATGGTTTCACCCAAATTTCTCATCCGATTTACAATATCATCCAGACGAAGAAAGAAACTGGCAACACTCTCATCACTATGCATCTTCAAATTTTCATATTCAATTCTAAGAGTTTGGAGTTTTGCACTTTTTACCTTTGTGTCTCCTTCATAGCTTAGAATGATTTTGTCCCATATTTCTTTTTCTGAATGTAGCTGCATCACTTTAGCAAATTCTGATTTAGACATGCTTCCTAATAAGACATTCACTGCTTTGGCATTGATTTCATACTTCTTCCTTTCAACTGCATCAGTAGGAATACTTGTCGGATATTGATAGCCTTCTTCCACGATTGCCCATACATCTGCACCAAGACTTTGCAGATATGCTTTTGTTCGTACCTTCCATAATATCAGATTGCTTCCATTGAATAGAGGTGGCTTTATAGACATTACTCCTTCTTGACTTCCCATTGCGACGGATCTCCTTCAAGCGATCACGCTTCTGCAGAAGAACCTCCTCTGATACCAATTGTTGGGAAAAATACTGAGAGGGGGGGGTGAATCAGTATTTACTGCATATTCAAATATTTTTACTTTTTCACTCTCTAAAACCCATACGCTACTTTCCTTTAGTAAACTCGCGTATACACGCGGATATCCTTCATACAACTCGCGTATTAGCAGAGATCTAAATATGCAGATATTTATTAACTTAGTTCTTTGTAATATTCATTCATCTGATGTTAAGTTAGCAGTAAACATGTGTAGTAACAACAGAATAAACCATCACACAAAGCATCACACATGAACACCAGGATTTTTAGGTGGAAACCCAAGTCGGGAGAAAACCACCGCTGCAATTGCTCAGCCTTCAATATATTATTATAGAGAAAACATATTACAACATATGTGTCAGTGTACTTCAGGTGCTTGCAGCACCCAATTGGGTGCTCGTTACCACCTCTCCCCGGAAGGGGGAGCTCCAACCCCCGACTCGTTTACTCGCCCCGAGCGAGAGCTACGACCAAGCCTCGCTTACTGCAAACACTCGGGAAGGGAGCTACAACCCCTCGATCAAGGCTACAACCTCGCACCTCTTATGGACCATTGCCATCAATTTTCACACTAGATCCAAAGCATCCTTTAGGACACCACTTGTAGGCCACGTTTCATCATATTTTCAGACTGGACCCACTCCATACTTTTAAGCACATTCAACCATGAAACAGATACATATAACTCACTGACAGATATCAGTAAACCAGCAGAACAGATCAGAAATTTCTTACCACAGAATTCAGCAAACCCTAGTTTGCATACGCGCTTTCCTTTCTCTGATGTCACATATATACGCGCTTCCGTTCACATAAACCAGTGTATACTTTTGTACATATTATAGAGCTAACTAAATTGCGCATACGCGCTTTTTCTTCAGCGAGGCCGCGTATATACGCGCTTCCTCTTCAT